>PVKE010015314.1:0-32500 GCA_004027555.1 Craseonycteris thonglongyai
TGAAATATTGTTTGCTTCTACTTCATTGAAGGAAGGTTTTGGGTTTGAAATAGAGCTTTTTCATACTTGGTGGTTGGATATTTAAACTAAATATTCTGTAAGGAAAATGCAATTAGTAGAAACTCATAATGTCAGCAAAGTATCAGTTAGTTATAAGTTTCTTGTGTTGCAACCAAATATAATACCTGACTAATTATAGTTCTTTTAAAACTCTAAGAAGAACATTAACTCTCCATCCATCCCCTCTGCCCATCTTTGCCTTGCATGAATGAACATGCACACATACATTCAAATACTTCACAGTTAAATAGGTGGCAGTGCCTAAAAGTAAGGTGCCACTGTGTAATTCCTGCCCTAAGGGAATAAATTTAAAAAATAAAACTACAAGCTACCATATATATTATCTAATCCAATTTCTTTATTTTTCCTCCCTATTTTACAAATCAGAAACTTTGCTTAAGAAGGGTTAATATGTCCCCAAAATCACATGGATTGTTAGAGGATAAGTCCTGAATAAGAAAATAGCAGAGTGTAGGTAAGAAGTAGTTATATGTTCTTAGACAATACAATTAACCACTTAGACTAAGTTTTATTGGTCACCGTAGAAATGAAATTAAATCACAGATTCAATAGAGTTTAATAATTGGCTATAAAATATAAGCATGTTTTAGTCTTCCTAAAAATCATACTGCTTAGACTATAAAACTGCAACACAATTTTGGAAAACAAATAGTGTTTAAGTGGCAATGCTAGTGTCTATTTTTCTTTCAGAACCTATGTTCTCAAATATCAGTTATGAGGATGAAGATAAAGGGGCACTCTCATTAGATAGTGTGCACTTTTGTTATTTTAGAATGCAATTTGTCAACCTGTATCACGTTTTAAAAGGTATGTCCTTGTATTTAGCAATCCCACTACAAGATATTGACTTAGCAGATGTATTGACAGAAGTTTACTAAGGTCTTTATAACAGAATGTTCATTACAGCATCTTTTGATAGTAGCAAAAATTGTTAACAAGTGATGTTTTGTAGATAATTGGTTGATGACTGGTTAAATCATTTTTGGAGCATTTTTTAAAATTTAATTTAATTTAAAGATGAATAAATATAGAGTATATCTAAACAGATATGAAAAAATAATGTGTAGCTATACAAATTCAGAAACTGAGATAGAAAATAAAGGTTTGAAAACTTGATTATTAAATGTCTAAAGCCCTGGGCAGAGCATTGTATACAGGATAATCACCTTTATAGTAAAAAAAAAAAAATAAATAAATAAAAAAAATATGTATATATATATATATATATTTATTTATACATATTCATACACATATAAATTATACATATATAAATATTACATATATGAATGTTAATTAAAGCATAAAATAATTTCAGAAGAAATCAAAAGAAACTATTATCAGTGGTTACCTTAGATAAATTGGATGAATTGAGTAATTAATTACACTTTACATATACTGTGTGTGTGTGTGTATCTATCTATATATCTATCTATCTATATATATATATATATATGACCTGTGTGTGTGTGTCTGTTATCTGGGCACTAAAATTTTGAATTACTTTTATTTGTTTTACAAAAATGAATAACTATGTTTTAGAAATAGAAGTGCAAGGGGTATAATAATGCTGTCCTAACTGGGTGGCATTTGTAAAATGATAATACATGTAAGAGATGTAAGGCACGGTGCTGATTAATAGATGACAGTATCATTGCTACTCTTCCTTCCCTCCAACTTCTTTAATGGGAATGAAAATACCTATCATATATATATTTTTATAATTGTGCCTATAAATGTTTAAATAGTTATTCTTATTATATATCAAAAGAACATTAGGGGAACAAAACAGAATTGCATATCTTCATTATTTGTTCATTCATTTAAAAGTAAGTGGTTACTATGTTCAAGATTCTGCTACTTGCTGGGAATGCAAAGATGACTGAGACATTCCCTATCTTCCAGAAGTTCACATACGTGAAAGTATTATATCAAGTATAATAAGAGCAAATATTCATGACACTGAAAGATAGTAATAACAAAGCAGAGGTGCAAAGTGAGGCAAAACATTTCAGATGGGTTTGCACTTTAAAAGCCAGTCCCCACATGTCACGGTAAGGCATTTGAACTTGGTCCTTTAACAACACTGAGCCAGTGAAGGTTTTGAAGCACAGAAATGAGGCAATCAATTCCTTGTTTAGAAAGATCAATCTCTCAATAATTTGGCATCTAGTCTGTAAGGGAGAAGTCAGTTTGGTAAGCAGAAATACCTGTTGGGAAGTGATTATAATAGTGTAAATGTTCTGATAGGGTATTCCGAGTAAAAGGTATAATGGTAGATACGGGACAAAACCACAGATCTGAGAGATATTTAAGATGTAGAATAAACAGAAATAATTAAATATATAGAATGAAGTCAGTAATGACTTGAGATATTCGATGAGGACAATTGGGTGCTCTATGATGCTATTAGTGGGGAGAAAAATCAGGGAAAATGGGAAGGGTGAGGTAGTTAATAACCACTGGTTTGGGCACATTGAGTGTAGGGTGCTGGAGCCATCCTGCCCTGATGGTAAGCAGGGCATTATACATGCTCACAGCTCAGTGTCACTTATATTGTGAAACCTTCCATGACTTCTCTTAGGAAAAAGGCTGGATATCTCAATTTAGAAGTTGTTCATACGATGAAAGGAAAAGAGGAACAAGAATGAGTGACACACATTTAAAGAGCAGACAAAAGAAAACAAACCACTAGTGCAGGCAGAGATGTGCTAGGATAAACTATGTGACTCCGTGAGAAATAAAAACACCTATGACTTTAGAAATGAATCATTTTCCTTTTTGAAATGCAATTTGGACCCTTCAAAATCAAGAAACATTTTGGAATACCTTCTATCCTTAGCTGCTAGTTCCTCTAGAAAATTAAATATCACTCACTGTCCTTAAAATTCAATGTACCCTCTAGCAACCTTCATTTTTAAAATCTCTTATTAACTAAAATTTCCTGCTTAAAAAGTTACATAATTTTAACTGATTAAAGAAAGAGAAGCTTTATTTCTGCCAGAGCACAAGCATTTTAGAGTAACTTGTTGAATGATTTTCCAACATAATTTTATAGTGTTTCATAATAATAAATGTTTTTGTTTATTTTTTGAATCTCTATAAGGTTCTCAACTACACCACTCCCAAGAACTAATACCAGACAGTGGGGAGAAAAAATGTCATAGCCAAGAATTTCATGGCCCTCTGGAGAGCTGTTGTAAAGATAATAATGATATAAACCTCATCTCAACCTCAATAACCCCTGTCTTGCCAGGATCAATAAAATAAAGAAAACCTTCAAAGTATGTGCGGTTGAATTTAATATTGCACTCTGAGGGTGTTCCTTTTGTCCAGCCCACACAGGTTTCAGAATATTTATTGACACATAAAAACTTTTCCTCATAGATTTTTTATTATTTTTTATTTTTTAGCATAAAAAAGCTTCCAATTCTAGGAGAACCGCTTCTAGCAAAATAACATGTGTAAGAGTTACTCCCAAACAGCCAGAGTGCTCATTAAATTGCTAAGCAGTTAATTCTATAGCCTCAAACCTGAAAGAGAAGCTACTTAGGAGACAAAACTCATGCTTTCCAGAGACTAGACAACTTTCTGTCTGAAAATGATACACTTTTTTTCTTTTTTCTTTTTGTGCAGTTAGAGTTTATTTTCTATTGAAATCCCTTTGGATCCACTGTTTCTAGTTCTGCATTTGACTGACAGAACCCACAGTATTGGAGAGGTAAGTAGGGATGTTTCCAGGTAGGATGCTTCATTTCAAAGCCAAATAGGTATTCAAACGACCTACTGTTTTGTATTATTCTTTCTGCTGACATTTTTGTCTGTAAGACAATTGTTATTCAGAAAAATTTTATAGCTAACATACGAAACCTTTATGCAAACTGTCTAAATGCAAACCAGTTGGAAAAGGAAATACACGATTTGAGAACTTTTGAAGGGGAGGAGATGTTATTGGTGACCAGGGTTTGGTTATACCACAAGAAAGAGTTCAGAAGTGCACTGAATTAGCCAAGCAAGTGGTGAATTTATTGAAAGAAAAAAAAAGAGGATTACCATATATTATTATTGTGTGTAGGGCATCCCCATGTATAAGATGACCCCTACTTTTCTAACACAATAGTAAGAAATCTTACATGGATTATTACTATGTACAAGATGACCCCCAATTTTTGGTCTAACAATTTTAGACAAAAATATTGTCATATACATGGAAACATACAGTAAATAGTGCACTCCTAGAGTGGTGGGAGTGGGCAGGCTGGGAGTACAACCACTGCATGAAGAGGGTGTTTGGGAGTATATTATTTTCAAAATGAGAGCACAAAATATTCAAGACTCAGGGGTGGCGTAATAGGCATTCCCAGGTGGGTCTTTGCTGACCACTCCCTCTTGATGGGAGGATTTTAATAACCTTATTTGGCCATTGTTAGCGTTGTCATGGAGACACAGGGTGGAGGTTTTTCCTCCCTGTGATACTAATATTATAATCCATTGCAATTAGCTAAAATTCACCTTGAGGAACAAAATGGCACCCTAGATCTGCTATTGGCCACCAAAATAGAGTTCTGGCCATGCTGGTAGTTATACTTTTTCTTAAGAATGATCTAATTCCTTCCCTACTTTGTTTTCTCTTACTTCCTCCTTCCCTGCTTTCCCCCTCCCTCCCCATGTGCCTGTTATTTCTGCCTATGGTAACAGGGAGAGATATATTCTAAATTTTATTTAATTTGGAGGCACAATTTTACTATAATATTAATTGTTAAGATCAAAGCTCCAGAATATAATTAATGATTAATGGAAATTCAATAAAGTTATATATTAATACTAATACTACTGAAGAATAAGGAACGCAATAGACCATGCTATAATTGACCATGTCAGTTTTAGACATTTGGCTTAATGTCCTGTGTGTCTTCTCCACCTGTCAATAAAGACTGATATTTACTAGGGCCAGACTATCAAGAATATTCTTTAAAAGACAGACCAGAGGCTCTGGGAGCAAGTGCTGTCTTTTCACCTCTTTCCCTCCAAATAGAGTTATATTTCCTGAGCATCCCTGAGGCACAATTCCTAAACTATGTTAGTTCATAACATCTCTGGCAGGAGGATTTATTAAAGATTATTCATGACCCTTGTAAAATGGTAAAGCAAACTTTATTCAGGATTATTGCAATAAGTACAGAGACTAATAGAGTGAGGATTTGGTTCAACAGTTAATAGAATGAGGAAAAGTGGGAATTCATAGCCAATGAGCACAGCAGAGGGGAATTGGTAGATGGAAAATTATTAAGAGAAAACATTGGGGAAGCCAGGATGGCTCAGCAGGTTAAGTGCTTGCTTTGCAGCCCTGAGGTCCTGGATTGGTCCCAGTCCAAGCCCATGTAGACTCATATGCTGAACTGGGGTGTGCTTCCCATGTAGGGGCCCTCAGTTTGGTTCTTGCCAGGGCCAGCTTCCCATGTGGGAGGTTTCTGGTTTGGCCCCTGCCTCAAGGGGGAGTTCCTCCCATGTAGGAGGGCCCCTGGCCAGGTTCCCGTCCTGCATGGTCCCTGCCCACTTGTGTGGAATGCATGTCAAAAACTGATGATGTACAACTATGGAGACTGCTCTGGGCCCTCCCAATTCTCTCTGTCTCTCTTTGTCTCTGTCTCTGTCAAAAACAATAAAATAAATCTTAAAAGGGAGAGAGAGAGAGAGAGAGAGAGAGAGAGAGAGAGAGAGAGAGAGAGAGAGAGAGAGAGAGAGAGAAACATTAAGAGTAATGGGGGTGGGAGAGTTTGTCTAAATTCACCTAACAGAATACTTGCTGAAAGTAGGTCACGGTGCTCAGACATCGTGTGGGAAATGGTGGATGAGAACCTCAATTAAATAGAGAGGGTGATCAGATATAGAGGGTGAAGATTTGTGTAAACCAACCTAGCAGGGTTCATATAAAAATTGAGTGATGCAAAGGCAGACATGGAAATATAATAGTTGAGGTCTAGGTTAGAAAGAGAGACAACTTGTCAGTTAGGAGAAAGAGTCAGAGTTCACAGTGTCACCAAAAATGGGGGAAGTTGGGATGGCTCAGTGGGTAAAGTGCTTGCTTTGAAGTCCCGAGGACCGAGAATTGAATTCCGGCCCTGGCCCATGCGGACCCACATGCTGAACTGGGGTGTGCCCCCAGTTCAGTTCTTGCCGAGGCCTATGCAGGAGGCTTCCGGCCCAGTTCCTGCCCTGTGCAGCCCCATGCCCACCTGTGGAGTGAAACTATATGGAAAACTAATGCTGTCAACTATGGAGACTGCTCGGGGCCCTCCCCCTTCTCTTTGTCTCTCTCTGTCTGTCTGTCTGTCTCTGTCAAAAAATGATAAAAATAAATCTTAAAAAAAAATGAAACTTCTTTCTTCTGCATATAGAATAGTGTCTCCTCCAAGAAGTGAAGTGTGGGCCATCAAAGTTCCAGCTGCTTCCACTGGCCTAATGTTCTATTCCTTGGTATGCTATGCTCCTGACATGAAAAAAGATGCACTAAAGAAGTTAGATGTTATTTATTGATCTAATAATAGTGATTCCTCTACTCAGCTTACTGACCAGAAGTTCAAATAATAAACAATGCTGCTCACTTGTGTATTGCCATTCTTTACTTACATTTTCCACTGAATTAAGTCACACATATCCCAGCATTTCAGAGAAGACATTACGTCAAGCTTCTTCTTAAGAAGGGGTGTGCTGCCATCATTCATTTCCCAAGGAGCCTTTTTACTTTCCATCCTAAGAAACAGTTTATTGTGTGGCTGACATGAACTTGCTTGCCCTCCTGGAGACCTAAGTCATTTCTTCTGCTCTATCTGGTTCTCGAAATCATACTGGATATCATTGTGGTCTTAAAAGGGATTGTTTCTATGATTAAAAAGTAGAGGTGAGTGTTGATACCTCAAGTCCCTCACTAATGACTTAGTGTGATGTTTTTTTGTTAACAAAGAAGGAAGACTTCTACCAGATACCTTTTTTTTTCTCCCCAGTGGTTTTTAGCCAAAACAGAACCAAGTGCTTTTAATTTATCTTTTCAATATTTATCCATCATCTGAATAGCACAAAGCATAAAAACTGAGCTCTGCCTTCTAACAGCTTAAAGCAAGTCAAGGAAATAAGACATAGTAAGCTAATAGTGACATGTAAAATAAATGTGAGAGGGAAACTCAGATTTTGTTGTTTGTAAATAAATTTGTATTAGAACCTGCCATACTCATTTGTTAACTTATAGACTATGGCTGTAATTGGAAAAGAGACAGCAAAGCCTAAAATATTTACTATCTGACCCTTTACAGAAAAAAAGTTTGCTAACTTCTCTGTAAATTATACAAATGGTCGCTCACACATGTTTAATACTTTAAACTTTTATAGCTCTTCTAAATCTATACAATGTTATTGTTACAAAATCCATATGTATCAGAAAAGCAGGTGCCATTATCTTCATTTGACAGCCAAGGAAGTGGGTTGTAATAGATTCCAAATTGGGAAACAAAAAACAAACAAACAAAAAACACATCAGAAAGATGAGTCATTCTGGCCAAAAACCTAAGCTATTGTCTTTCTGTTTCACAAGCTTTGCGTAGGACTGCAATCTTCCTGCTCCTCTCCTTTCTGCACTCAATCTCCTCTCTACACATCCCCAAAGCTACCTCTCCATCTTACCCTGGGTAACAAATGAGAAATTTTGTGGACTATTGAGCACTATAAATTTTCACAGCAGGGTTGCTTCTCAGCCCTGGAACTAGGGTAATTGTCACTTAGGTAAAATTCGTAGGAGTCAATTACCCTCAAATCAACAATTCCACGTGCAAGATGTTGTTGGGGGTAGTGTAGGCTAAGAACTCTATCCTTGATGCTGTATATAAAGTTAAGAGTTTTAACTCACTTTTTCATTTGCCTGCATACTTTATTTTTATTTATTTTATTTTATTTTTTATTTTTATTTTTATTTTTTGAATGGGAGAGACAGAGAAAGAGATGGGGGAGGACACAGAGCGTTCTCCATAGTTGTATGCCATTAGTTTTCCATATAGTTTTACTCCTCAGGTTGGCATGGGGTTGCACAGCAGGAACTGGGTTGGGGCCTCTCACATGGGCCCCAGCAAGAACTGAAATGGGGGCACACCCCAGTTCAGCACATGGATTCACATGGGCTGGGGTGGGATTTGATGCTTGGACCTCGGGTCTGCAAAGCAAGCGTTCAATTCACAGAGCCATCTCAGCATCCCCTGCATACTTTGAAAAAAAAGTTATCTTTCTGTTCTTTGGGTTGGTTTACTATTCCAGTTTACTAGCATTCACACACTGGAGGAAAACACAAAGAGCATTAAGAAAAAATAAGTCCTGTTCATTTTTGCTTTTGTTTCTCTTGCTCAGGAGGACATATCCAAAAAGATTATTCAGACTGTTGATGTCCAGTAATTTATTGCCTATATTTTTTTCTAGGAGTTTTATAGTTTCAAGTCTTACATTTAATTCTTTAATACGTTTTGAGTTTATTTTTAACATGGTGTACTTCTTGGCATTTTGGCTAAGATCAAGTGTATTTTTGTACATGATATAGTGGAGTGAATTCTAAAAAGAATGAAACAAACAAACAAAACAAAAACAGACTTGTAGAAACAGACCAAAGGGATGGTTGCTGAAGTGGAAAAGAAATGAGACTTGGTGAGAAGGTGGAGGGGAACATTGTCACTAATACTGTGATAAGTTTGCAACATGACAAATGATTATCAGAATTAGTAGGGTGATCACATTGTAAGGTATAAAATTGTTGAATCATATTTATGCACAGAAAAGGGGTTACACACTGAACCTGACAAGCTCAGGGGAGGCCTGCGTGGTGGGCCCTACACACTCAGATATTGAAATTAACCCCAAAGGATAGTCTGAATATACAAATTTCAAACTAAAAGCTGGTTATGGCAGGTAATCAATCCTTGGCCTGTCATTTCTTTAACAAAGGTCAGTTTTCATCTAGAGTGATCTTGTTTATTGTTTGTTTTACATTTTAGATAACATACCTTTGGAATGTCAGAATAATTCCTTTTTCTGAAACCTGCAGGGTACAGTCCAGACAATAGATTATGAGACCAAGAACAGTGGTTATTTCATTTACTGAATACCATCTCTATGTGCTGTAAATATTACTTATTAACTATCCTGAACCCACCAAAGTAAAAGAAGCATTTATCTCTGTATTGTACTTTTTATTCAGTCCTGGGAATTTTCTTGCTTTACTTTCTCCATAATGTGCCATCAATGTGCTACACCCTTAATGTGCTACCAATCAATTTCATGTAACCTTTCTTATATCTCCTCCTTTTATTCTAATGTATAAAATAAACTGCAAAATTACCATTCTCCAGAGCATTTCCTTAATCTGTCAAGATTTTGATTCCTGGCAATTGTCATAAATTTGGCTCAAATAAACTGATTAAATTTTTTACAGGTTTAGAATTTTTTTACATTGACATATTGAACACCAGAAATGAATATAACTAATATAATATTGTATAACGACTATACCTAAATTATATATATAAAATCACACACACACATTTTAAATGTCTTTGGTTAGAGAGATAATGGTTGTCTTACTCTTCAGTGTCTTACATTTTCCACATTTTCTGTAAAACCATGTTTTTTTAAAGTATATGAGAGGTGGTCAAGAAACTCACAGACTGAGGGGTAAGAAGGGTAAAAAAGAGTAGTGTTATTTTCCCTTTCAATATGTTTGTGCTTAACCCTAATATGCTTTCCAGACCTTTTAATAAGTTTATTTATACTCTCAAAACAAAACAGAAGCAAAACAAAAAAAAAAACAACTTTAGTTTTTGCCCTCAAAATATGCTGAAACTGAAGCTTTAACCTCTTCATCATCTGTAAAATGTTTCCATAGGAGCTGAAGTTACTTTTTGGTATTGGGAAAACATAACCATCATATGGAAATCAGATCTGTACTGTAGGGACAGTGGTTGATGTTTGGAAGCCATAGTCATTAAGAGTAACTAACATAACATTGCTCTTGTATCTGGACACGTCATGTAAAAGCAGCCCCATTTTGGTCAATTTTTTCTCTTTTTTTCTCCTTCACAGATTCTTATACCTGTTGCAGCAGACTGGAATAGTACTCTCCAGTTATTGTGACACCCTTATCTTTGTAATCAATCATCAGGATACACTTCATATCTCAAAAAACAGTAGCCGTGATTTTTCTCATTGCAACACCTTAAACTACTTAGGGGTGGTGCGTCCTTTCTATTCCACTGCATGGACTCCTATTTTGATCCAGGTTCATAATAATGAACCTAAGCTTCATCTCCAGTGACCATATGGTTTAAAATTTTACCATTATTTTTTCTGCAGATCTCCAAAATTTATCATAAACACTCAATGTGCTGTTGTTTTTGAAACAGAGTGAGCATTCTCGGTGTCCATCATGCACTGGCTTTTGACATCCTTAGATGATGATGGAGGACATTTAATATGGTTGTAGGTGATACTCCAATCATTTCTGCAAGCTGTTTTTTATTCAATCTGGCTTCTTCCACTACAAATTTTCAATTTTTTTTGACAATGTCTGAGGAAGTGGTCTCAACAGGGCATCCCAGACAAAGGTTGTCTTCAGTCAACTCTCTGCCTTGCTTGAAAAGTCTATGCCACTTGTAAACCATGGATTTCTCAGGCAACAGTCCTTGTACATTGCTAACATCTCTTCCAAAATAGTTTGAGTTATTTTTCCTCATTTTGTGCGGAACTTAATGATAGTACAAAATTCAATTTTATCAATTCTTGGTATTTTCCTCACGTTTGAAATACATCTTTGGTGATACTTGAAAGATCAAAGGTGCACGTGGGTTGAAATTTGGCACACATACTAATAATACTCACACAATCAAACTGTGTGCACTAGTATTCCCATCTCCCATTACTGCATTTTACTTCAGTAAGTTACTTTATTTTTTTATTTTTTTGGAAAGTCAACACATTTGCTCATTGCACAATGCATGCAATGAATTTACCCATTTCCTGATGGGTGATTTACAAAAACAATATGCAGCATGACAAGACACCTACCCATACTGTGCTAAGTGTTCAACAGTTTTTGAACAAAAACAGCATGACCCACGTACCTCACCCTTCCTATTCACCAGCTCTTGCTTTGAGCACCTTTCCCCGCCCCCCCAGATGAAAAAGTCCTCAAAGGGAAATGTTTTGCTGATTGAAAGAGGTGAAACAGAAAATGGCAGAAGCACTAGAAGGCATCAAGATTGATGAGTTCAAAATCAATTTTTTAAAGATTTATTTTATTGTTTTTGACAAAGAGAGACAGAGACGGAGAGAGACAGAGAGAAGGAGGAGGGCCCAGAGCAGTCTCCATAGTTGTACATCACCAGTTTTTGACATAGTTTTATTCCGCACAGGTGGGCAGGAGCCACGCAGGGTGGGAGCTGGTCTGGGAGCCTCCCGTGTGGGAGGCACGCCTCCTTGAGCCAGGGGCTGAATGTGGGGGCAGGCACTGAACTGGGGCCTCCTGCATAGGAAGCACACACCAGTTCAGCACATGGGTCCACAAGGGTTGGGGCCAGGATTTGATCCTTGGTCCCCAGGGCTATAAAGTGAGTGCTCAACCCACTGAGCCATCTGGGTTTTCCCCAAAATCAATTTTGAACAGTGGAAAAATAATATCAATATGT
Organism: Craseonycteris thonglongyai; assembly: GCA_004027555.1. NCBI lineage: Eukaryota > Metazoa > Chordata > Mammalia > Chiroptera > Craseonycteridae > Craseonycteris > Craseonycteris thonglongyai. The sequence goes on from PVKE010015314.1 coordinate 11,793, forward strand.
ATATTGCATCAAACAGAGAACACTTTGAAGGTGACTAAAGTTTAAACGTGTAAGAGTAAATATATAGTTTTTTGTAAATAAATTCTGGGTTTTTGGGGTCCTGCCTCATTTATAATCAAATTACTCAGCCTCACTCTTGATGTTCGATTACACTAGCCTATCTATAACAATAATCCTATTAAACTGGTGTAGCAAGAATCCCCCTACCTTTGATGTCTTCTCTACACTTGTAATGTCTTCTCTTAGTAATTTTCTATCCAGTGACTTTCTCACTCCGCTTCTTCATCATAAATTTTCACTTCTTCTTGTTGTGTGTGGCGTTCCACTTCATCTCTCTCCCTTATGGTAATATTAACACTTACTAAAATAGTCTTGCATAAAGTTTTCTTCACCATTTAAAAAAATGTCAGAATAGTTATTTCTTTAACATTTGCAGAGGACCCTATATTTTTTAGTTGTCTTATAGAATACTGCCTTTTTTCAGCCATACTTATTTGTCTAGATTTTTTCAGATAAACCATCCACCTTACCCACTTCTCTGTTTTTGCTAACATCATTCAAATATATGACACTCTTACTTTTTATTAATCTATGAAGATTATTTAAAAATTTATGAATATAATAATTTCTTTCTTTCTTTGGATTTCTCAAACTATTTCATAAAATTAATCTTTTTGCCCAACAAGTAAGTGATGGGAATGAAATGTTGGTTAGGTTATAGCCTAGCATAAGTCTATATATAATCTTCACAATGTTGAAACAAGTGAACCTGGTCTAAGGGTGCCAGTGATGGAATTGAAATAGCTTCTCACTGCAAGTGAGGTAGTAGATATGGACCAGTAAGGGCTATTATGAGTAGGCTATCTGGGAAGAGTCATAGGATTATTTAAAGAACATTAAGAAACTTGTTCTGCTGTAAAATATATCTCAAGCCAGTCTAACCACAGTTTTAGAAACCCCAACTATCTTAAGTAAATTATTTCATTGCAAGGACATCATGTCACAATAATCCTGGTTAAAATTTAATTAATATCTTAAATGGGAGCAACATCAAATTATAATTTGAAAAGTATTTGGAGTACCTATTTTAGGTATGTGTAGTTCATGCTAAATTGAGTGAGGGTGTCATTCAATAACTTTCAATGTTTCTGGAAAATTAGGCACCTTAACCCTTGCATCTTGAAGGACCAGTTTTAATTTTTGTGTTTTTCCCACTTTATTATGAACTGATATGTAGCATTTGCACATAATAAATGTGCCACTCATGTGATTCATCAAGTAAACTTAAAAGCACCCAGACTGGTTTATACTTTGTTTAATGAGTGATATACTCACTAATCACTTGTTTGACTGACATAGCAATGTCAAATTTTTATAATCATTTTTAAATGCTTTCTCTCAACTTCAGAACTCATATCATTTTTAATTTATGAATGAATGAATCTCACTGTAAATTGTAAGAAAGTTTAGAGATAGCACTGCACTTTGAGCAGCCCTTTGTTCATATCCAAAATTAATAACTCTGAATGCACATTAAAAATATCTGATAATGGGGCAGCCAGGATGGCTCAGCCAGTTAAGCGCTCACTTTGCAGCCTGAGGGTCCAAGGATTGAGTAGCAGTTCTGGCCCCAGCCCGTATGGACCTATATGCTGAATTGGGGTGTGGTCTCAATTTGCTTCTTACCCATGTGAGTTTCTCATACGGGAGGCCCCCGGTTTGGCCCCTAGCTTGTGGGGACATGCCTCCCGTAAGGGAGGCCCCTCAGCTTGGTCCTCACCTTGCATGGCCCATGCTCACCTGTGAGGAACAAAATCATGTTGAAAACTGATGATGCGAGAAATAGATAAAAAAAATGATCAGATTCATATGAAACCACAAAAGACCCTGAATTGCCAAAGCAATCCTTTAAAAACAGAATAAGCCTGGAGGTATCATGCTCCCCGACTTCAGTCTATACTACAAAGTGTAAAAAACGTCTTGGTACTGGCAGAAAAATAGACATACAGACCAATGAAACAGAATCAAAAACCCAGAAATAAACCCACAAACATATGGACAGATAATTTTTGTCAAAGGAACAAAAAATATACAATGGAGAAAAGACAGCCTTTTCAGTAAATGATAATGAGAAAATTTGAAAACCACATGCGGAAGAATAAATCTGGATTGTGAACTCTCACCATATACCAAAATTAACTCAAAGTGGATTAAAGACCTCCACATAAGACCCAAAACAATAATGTTCATAGAAGAAAGCATCGGTACTGAACTTACAAACCTTGGGTTCAGAGACCACTTTATGAACTTGACCCCAAGTCAAGGAAAGTAAAAGCAAAAACAAATGAATGGGATTATATCAAACTAATCAGCTTCTATACAGCAAAAAACACTGTCAACAAACTAAAAAGAAAACTAACAGAATGGGTGAATATATTTGCAAACAATGCCTCTCATAAGAGGCTAATATATATACTATACAAAGAACTCATACAATTCAACAACAAGAAAACAAACAATCCAATTAAAAAATGGGCAGAAGACCTAAATAGATACTTCTCTCATGAAGACATACAGCCAACAAATATGTGAAAAAATGCTCAACATCACTAGCAATTAGAGAGACACAAATAAAAACCACAATGAGATACCACCTCACACCCGTTAGAATGGCTATAATCAATAAGACAAGGGATAACAAGTGCTGGAGAGGCTGTGGAGAAAACGGAACCCTCGTACACTGCTGGTGGGAATGTAAACTGGTACAACCACTATGAAAAGCCGTATGGATATTCCTCAAAAAATTACGAATGGAATTGCCATATGATCGACCAATCCCTCTTCTGGGTATCTACCCCCAAAACCTGAAAACCTTAATTTGCAAAGATATTATGTACCACAGTGTTCCTTGCAGCACTGTTTACAGTGGCCTAGTCATGGAAACAACCAAAATGTTCTCTGATAGACGACTGGATAAAGAAGATGTGGTACATCTACACAATGGAATACTACTCAGCAATAAGAAAAGATGAAATACAGCCATTTGTGACAACATGGACAGACCTTGAAAACATCTTATTAAGCAAAATAAGTCAGACTGAAAGAAGGAAGATACGTATGACCTCATTCATGGGTGAAATCTAAAAAAGTAGCAAACAAAAACTCATGGACATAGTCATTGGTTTGGTGGTTGTCTAGGAGATAGGAGAGGGGGTGGGGAGGTGGGGGTGACTGGGGGTGCATAGAGAGGGAGCATGAAATGTAAAAAAAAAGAAACAAGCCAAAGAAATTCTTCCATGGAAAAAAATAAAAAAAAAACACCTCATGATGTACTACTATGGAGACTGTTATGGCCTCTCCCCCTTCTCTCTGTCTCTCTGTCTCTGTCTATCTCTGTCAAAAACAATAAAATCAATCTTTAAAAAAGTCTGAGAGATGTTAAAGATCATCCATCCTCAGCTTCCACTTCAAACTTATTAACTACTTGAGGATAAAACATAAAACATAAGCATCAGTATTTTCACAGTACTAGAGGAGTAAGATTCTTCAAACCTATATAAGTAGATACAGTGATACCTTGGAATCCAAATACCCCCAAACTTGAACAACTTGGAATCCAAAAAAAACTCAAGCCAATTTTGCTTTGGAATCCGAACACTGCTTTGGAATCCGAATGCCAACACATTGTTCTCTGGGGAAGTAGTGACTGTATGGCCTGGAGCTTTATCCGAATGCCCACTCATTGTTCATGTGAGATATACTTTGAGAGCAGTGCGGGGGAATTGGTCTAACACAGATTGTATAGACAGCAACCCCTACCCCAGGGGTGTCAAACTCAATTAAAACACGGGCCATTTGGTGCAACAGGCAAGATTCACGTGGGCCACATCACATTTACAAACGTCACCGGAACTGAGTCAGCATGTTGTACATGCCCACAGCCCCCCAGGAAAGGCACTGGGCCTCGTGTATACTCATCTTCAGTAGTTAAAAGGTTAACGAGGGAATTGTGTGTACGGTATTGCCTCGATCTCCCCTAGGCGCTATTTTCTTCATAACAATTTTTTCTACTTTCATTTTATTTCAGAGCATCGTGGGCCACAAAAAATTACCTCTGGGGCCGCTTGCCAGTTTGACAGCCCTGCTCTACCCCATCAGAATGTACAACCAAGCCGTTGCTATAGTTACCTTTCTCATACTCTTTGGCTTGTACATACATTTCCGGCCATCCCTACGCTTTGTTACTTAAGTTATCCAAAGCTGTACCTTGAGTGATTTTTGTTCTTAATTGTATGCCAATTTTGTGTTATTTTCTTTTATATAACAGTAAGTACTGATGATTCACTATGGGATCTAAAAAGTGCAGTGAGAACAATAAGGGTAAGAAGAAAGCTGTTAGAGCTACAATTGAGGTTAAAAAAGATCATATCGCTGGGCATGAAAGCGGTACACGTGTGACTGATCTTGTTATGTTAGGAATACCAAAATCGACTGTTTCTATGATTTTGAAAAATAAAGAAGCTATCAAAGCAGCTGATGTGGTGAAAGGAGTTACAACACTAAACTCTAGAAGAATAAAAATTGTGGAAAAAATGGAAAAACTCCTCTTAGTTTAGATTAATAAATAAACAGCTTGCTGGTGATGTGATAACTGAAATAATCATTTGTGAAAAAGCCAGGGTTCTATACAATGACCTAGAGAATAGCATGCATGGTACTAGTGATCAAAAGGTGGACTTTAAAGCCAGTAGGGGGTGGTTTGAAAACTTTAAAAGAGGACTCAGATTCAGTGTTGTCATGCACAAAGAGATTGCAAAGTCCAACTCAGAAGCAGCAGAAAAGTTTGTGAAAAAGTTCAAGAAATTTGTGATATGTGAGGGGTATGTTCCAAATCAAGTTTTTAATTGTGATGAAAGACCATATGACTCTTGTGTTGTGTGGAAATGCTAGTGAGGACTGCAAAATCAAGCCTCTTCTAGTGTACCATTCAGAAAATCCATGAGTTTTTAAGAAGAACAACATCATTAAGAGCAAACTAAATGTTATGTGGAGATCAAATGTCAAAGCACGGGTTACCAGGCAATTCTTCACTGAATGGATACACAAAGAGTTTGCTCCAGCAGTGAAGGACTATCTGCAGAAGAAAACTCTTCCAATGAAGGCTCTTCTTGTTCTGGATGATGCCTCTGTTCATCTGTCAGGCTTAGAAGAAGATTTGGTGGAGGACTATAGCTTCACCAAGATAAAATATTTGCCCCCCCGCTCCTCCCCCCCCCCCACAACACTCCTCTTATCTAGCCCATGGGCCAGCAGGTGATCTTGAACTTCAAAAATTGTACACCAAGGCTATGTTCCAAAGATGTTTTGAAATTACAAGCAAAATACAACTGACCCCCCGAGAGTTCTGGAAGAATCACTACAATATCCTCCATTGCTTAGGAATAATCAAGAAAGCATGGAGGGAAATGCCTTCAAGGACAATGATCTCTGCCTGGAAAAGTCTCTGGCCTGAATGTATTGCTGCAAGGGGCATAGAAGGTTTTAAAGAATGATCTGTTTTTTCTGACATTGTAGCTCTGGGCCAGTCTATGGGTTTGGAAATCAGAGAAGAGGATGTGAAGGAGTTAGTGGATGGTCACAGGACTGAGCTGACAATGGAAGAGCTTCAGCACCTCAACCAGCAGCAGCAGAAAGAAATCTCAGAAGAAAGTTCTTCTGGGGAGTAAGAAAAACCCTGGAACCATTCCCTCTGGTGAAATCAAGGACCTTCTTAGCATGTGGTCAAAAACCCAGGCAGCTGTTGAGAAGCGGCACCCCAATAAAGCCCTAGCTGACAGGTGTTAAGTTGTTCGATGATAACATCATTGAACATTTCAGAAAAGTGCAAAAAGATTGCCAACATCAGGCCACTTTGGAACGCTGGTTCTCAAATGAGCAAACACAACCAGTGACCCCAAGCTCTCTACAGGTGGTCCCATAGCAAAGGGCATTAAAGACAAAGAATGCAGACACCTGAAGTTATTGTGGAAGATGACTATTCTTCCTCTTCCATCTCTTAAAGCATCCACGTGTGTCATTATCATTATTTTTATTTTTTTTAATTTAAATATTATTATTACTTGTTAAAATTTTACCTTTCAATTAGTAAAATTAATGTTTTACCTTAAATTCCATGTACTTACTGTTAAAATCATTTTGAAAATTTGAGTTCTTGGCACCCAGGAACAGATTAATCCTGTTTCTATTATTTAAAAGGGGAAAACTTGTCTTGGAACTCAAATGTGTTGGAACTCGAACAGGGTTCTGGGATGGATTAAGTTTGAATTCCAAAACATCACTGTATCTGTATTTTCATTCTACCCAGTTTTTGTGATGAACCCATTTAGGGTAACTCTTGGGTGATCAAATTATTTTGTGTTGACCAAGCCAGGCATTAGTATTCAGACAACAATCAGTAGCAACTGATACTAATACCTATAAAAATATCTTTAAGAGTCCTCTAAATTATTACTGTTGTTTTTTTCCTCCTCGCTGAAGCAATCTGCAGTCATAACAAAACATTTGAACAACATTGAATAATTAAAGGAGTAAAAAAATAAAGATTGTACATAATCTTACTACCCAAAAGATCACCACTGCTCATATGATAATACATTATTTTCCAGATGTATACTTTTGCACATACACACAAAACATTTTCAAAATTATGATGATGTGTACATAATACCATACTTTACATGTGCAGATATCAAAAGAATTTTACCATATTAATAAATACATATCTTGCAGTTTTATTATCATTTGTTTAACCAGTTCTCTGTTGTTAAACATTTGTACTAAGTCATTTCTGCCTATAGTATCAGTAATGTTGAGATGATCTGTCTATATATGTGAAAAATCTGTTATAATCTGACTTTTTAAAAAGAATTTCCAGTAATAAAATAATTAAATCAAAGGGTATGATCTTTTTGTCATTCTTATTACAGTTTCTAGAGTTTTCCTACAAGATTTTCAATTTTACCCTTTTCCAGCATGGAAGGAGTACACATTTTCTGCATTCAGAAAACACTGCGTAATATTATTATTTAAACTTTTGCCAAGTGAAAATGACATCTTATTTTTGTTCTAGTTTGCATCTCTATGTATCAGCATGTTTAACTATGTTTATAGTGATGATGATGATAAGGAGAGACAAAACAATGCATTAATTTGCTTGTACATGCTTTCCTCTTTTCAATTTTTTTTTATATCTTTTTTTATATTTATAGAGAGTAATTATTTTATCTTTAGTGCATATTTATTTCTATTTTACTCTTGACAGATAGAGAGAGAGACAGAGACAGAGACAGATAGAGAACCGAACTGTGGGAACTCCCCAGCTCAGCATGTGGGTCCTGCCTGGGCCGGAGCCGGGATTCGATCCTCGGTCCTCGTGGCCTCAAAGCGAGCGCTCAACCCGCTGAGCCGTCCCGGCTTTCCCCCCTCTTTTCAATTTTCCCTGTTCTTTCTTTCTCTTTAAACAGGAACTTGTAGACAAATTCTCTATAATACTTTTGTTGGATTATCAGTTTTTGTCAAATATTATCAAGTTCTCAAAATCTCTTTAGCAATGATTCTAAAATATTAATACTATGCAATAATAGATTGAGGTGAAAAGTATAAACTTATGGGCAATCCCACGCTGAACAACATAAGAAATGAGAACAACTAACTTTCCCCCAAGAAATTAGACTGTATCTCTGTAATACCATACCTAGAAAGAAATACACTGTCTAGCAACATGAGACAGCTTCAGAATTAACTTTAGGAGATACTGTGAAATTGAAAGTCAAAAGAGTTATGAACATCCGAGGTCTGTGTGGCCTGTGTGAAGCACAATTCAGATTAATGAGTCATGATAAGCAATGCAGAAGTTACACGAAATCTCAAGATATTATACATAATAAAGACCTGATGTAAATTGAACCTCAGCATTTGTGGGACTGACCAACAGTTTGCTTCCCATTGAACATTTATATCATTTATATATTCTGGGTATGTGTGGCAAAATGGGCTACCAGTTCATTACCTAAGAGATGAAGACTTGACAGGGTCATGCTATTCCTTCCATTCACCATTGAGATTGGCAAGGCCCAGTGAACAACTGGACAGTTTCCAAGGACTGATGTAGATTTACAGTTTGACGGTAGCTTTTATAATATCACTGGGCAGCATTTCATCTGACATTCAACTGCAAAAAATAAAAACAAATAAATGCAAAACACTCCATAGTATAACTTACATTCTAAATCCCCCAAGGACCACCTAACCACAGGATTTATTTTTTTTTAATCAATTAGTGATATACTTTGCATTAAATCACATAGCTTTAAATTACAGGTTTTATACATCTATACCTTTTACTCTATCATTTCTATGCTATAGTTACTGTTACCCTCAAAAAAAGCATCTCTAAAACTGTTCAGGTTACATTTCTTAACTGAGAAATAATTGACATATAACATTAAATTAGTTTCAGTTGTACAACACTTAGAATTTTTTTGTATTGTTCTATTTTGCCTATTTAATTACTAATTGACTCTTACCTGAGTTCATCATGCAATGGCTGATTCACACAAGTAAATGCATCCTCTAGGAATTATTCATTAAAAACAATAACAACAACAACAACAACAAACCATCTATTTGAAGATGTGCAAGAAAATATTGCAGCAAAGATTGCAACAAAAAAGTCCTAATGAATTTGGCTTCTACTTCCTATTGTATTGTTAAAAAAAAATAAAAAAACAAACAAAAAAAACTTTTTATTTACCCTAGGATTTAACACAAAGGGGAATATCATTTCTATTTAAGGCAAGTCAAACACAGTGAACTGTCTGCTGATTAGAATTCGCTGTGCTTTCCTTGTCTGCAGAACTACAAACTGCTTGGCTTATTCACAGAGATTTCACTACTTGACCCAAGCCTATGATGTTTCTACAAACCTTTTTATTACAGTCTTTACCCATGAATTTTAAATCCTGAACTTACTTAACCTTTTTACGTCTCCAAGATCTCGCTGGTGTTTTTCAGGTATCCAAGAATACCTCTCTCTCTCTCTCTCTCTCTCTCTCTCTCTCTCTCTCTCTCTTAAGGTTTATTTTATAGTTTGAGAAAAAGTGAGAGAAAGGAGGAAAGTGGGGGAGAAAGCCCAGAGCAGTCTTCATAGTTATAAATTATTAGTTGTGACATAGTTTCATTCCATACAGGTGAGTGTGGGGCTGCACAGGGTGACAACCAAACTGGAGTCTCCTGCGTGGGTGTCGAGAACCGTTGCCACCATCCTGGTGGTTACCAGTTGCTCTGCAGTTCAGCAAATGGGTTTACATGGGCCGAAGCTAGGACTTGATCCCTGACATCGTGATTGCAAGGTAAGTTCCCAAACTGATCAGCTATCCCAGCATCATCCATTTTTCTCTTTTTTATGTCCTGAAGTTTGTTCTTCCTTCAATAGGGTGCTAAAAATTATTTCTTTGCTTCCCTGTCCTAACGCATCACTTCTTGTCCACCCAGTTATTCCTTTCCTACATTTCTCACTTTATGTGTACCTACCAGTACAGAACTTACCAATCTGTGTAACAATTATATACTTATTTTTCAATAGTAAAGACTTTACAGCTAAAGCTTTACACATAGTACTCAAGAAGAGAGCAACTTAAAATAAATATTCCTTTATTCCTTCAGTACTCAGGTTACTTAGAATTTAATGAGCAAAAGAGAGTCACAAAAAATTTATAATACACAATTTTCAAATACTCATAGAAGTATTAGAAATTTTAATACAAAGTCCCACAAATTCTAAACCATAAAAAGGTGGTCTTAGTCACAATTTAGCATTAAAAATGCTCTAAATATGCTTTTATAAATATTTGAATGTTTTTTCCATTAATGATTAATTCACGTGAGGTTAATGCAATCACTAATAGTGTTGCAGTCATTTCTCCTTTGCAGAGGAGTGGAAAGAAACTCCAGAGAACTTTTTCTTGGGATATTTACTACAATAACTACATCAGATAGGCTGCTCATGCACTAAAACTCTTGCATGTAAACTGCATATCATATTATGAAATAGGATGAAGAAATTCACATCTGTGAGTAAGTGGTTATCACTAAAAAACATACAATATCAATCTCTGTTATGAACTGAGATTATTCTTAATGGCAAAATTTGAAATAGAAGAGAAACAAATACAAATATTGTTTGAAGAAAATTACACGTTTTTAACCAGAGAATTCATTCAACTCTCCTTAATGTATTGTGTGTACTTCAAATGAGCTTCTCTAAGCAAATATCGCTGCCACCATCATTACCGGGCCCATGATCTGAAAGGCAGTTAGAGCCTGAAAGCTTTTATCTGAGTACACTGATTCTCTTCAAAAGCCATTTGGGGAGTCTCTAGTTAAGTACCATTTTATGTAATTTTCTTACCTCCCACAGTTTTTTAGCTTTATCTTGAAAGACAGAAAATAAAATGTTTATGCTCCCCAATTTCCCTTTCCTTTGGAAAAGATTCCTCCCCTCCTGAGTCTCTATTGTTGCCATTCTCTAGCTGCGATCCTATTTTCGTCTCTTTAGCATGAAGAGCCATGAAGAGCCATGAAGAAGAGATGGTGCTGACTTGCTGTGTTACTTAGAGACGTGCCTGATCTTTGCACTTGATCACTGTTGCAGTAGAGAATTGAGAACGTACGCTTAGAAGGCAAAGCTTTAGACAAAGTAAGTCAACATATTACCATGGTTGTTTTTTGCTTTCAGATTTAGTATCAAAATTATAAAAGTGAAATTAAAATTTTATTTCAGACTGGAAGCTATGCATGGGGTGAGACACATAAAAGTAAAGAAATGGCGAAAATTCCTGGAAATAATGAGACATTTAATGAAGACATGTGCAAGACACAAGATCAAATCAGTACATTACACTAGTAATTGAGTGCCAATGTCATAGTAGAGTGTGAACAAAATGTGTGGGAATGAAATGAGAAAAGATTCACTGGGGAAAGATAAAAAGACCTTCATTTAAGAAGTGACATTTTAGCTTCATCATATATTTTTATGTAATGGACAGTGGTAAGGATGTTTAAGGCCCCAAAGCCACCAAAAACAAAGTAAAAAAGATAGATGATTTCTTATTGCTGAGTAGTATTCCATTGTGTAAATGTACCACATCTTCTTTATCCAGTCATCTATCGAAGGGCATTTTGGTTGTTTGCATGTTCTGGCCACTGTGAACAGTGCTGCAGTGAACATGCGGGTAGAAACATCTTTAAAGATTAAGGTTTTCAGGTTTTTTGGGTAGATGCCCAGTAGAGGGATGGCTGGGTCATATGGTAATTCCATTCGTAATTTTTTGAGGAATCTTCATACAGCCTTCCATAGTGGTTGTACCAGTTTACATTCCCACCAGCAGTGTATGAGGGTTCCTTTTTGTCCACAGCCTCTCCAGCACTTGTTATCCCTTGTTTTGTTGATTATAGCCATTCTAACAGGTGTAAGACTACTCAGCGATAAGAAATGATGAAATACAGTCATTTGTTGCAACATGGATGGACCTAGAGACCATCTTATTAAGCGAAATAAGTCAGAATGAAAGAATCCGGAAACATATAACCTCACTTGTAGGTGGAATATAAAACTGAAAGTTACAAAGACACAGAGACCTATGGACACACTCAATAACTTGGTGATTGCCTGAGGGAAGGGGGGAGGGGAGAAGAGGGAGGGAGGGGAGGTGGGAGAGGGCACCAGCAATATGGACACACTCAATAGTTTGGTGGTTACCTGGAGAAGGGGGAGAAGGGGAGAGGGAAAGTTGTGGGGGGAGGTGGGAGTGGGCACCAGATATATGGTGGTGGAGGGGTAGCTGATTCTGGGAGGTGGGCACGTAATGCGATGCATGGGTGATGTGATGTGGACTTGTACATCTGGAAACTACCTAATTGTTACCAACCAATGTCACCCCATTAAATTTAACAACAAAATGTAATAATAATTAAAAAAAGAATAATAAAATAAAAGATAGATGAATTAGCGGGGACAGTGTGAGCCATTTTCAAATTCCTGATAAGCAGAAAATGTATACTTGAGCTATCTGGAGAGTTTGGGTTGGAATACACCCTGAAATTTCTGGCCCCCTGTTTTTCCCCTGCTGTTACTGGGAGTTGAAGTAAGTGCTGAGAGGAGTACAGGAGGAAGTCTGCAGGCTGAGTTCCCTGCAAGATCCCATTTTAGTTCAATCTTAACAAAGCTCTGCTCACTCATCAGTACTTAGTTTGGCTCAAACCCCACATACTTTCTTCTTGTTCCATTGCCTCATTGTGAAAACTAGATCTATTGTTTTCAACTCTTACTATGTTCACCTCTTCTCATTAATTCTTGTAAAAGGGATCAGAATATGCCATCCCAAAATGTCAGTTTGGCATTATTTTGAGATGAAGGTATTTAAGAAACAGCAAAAAACTGACACATAGGGATCCCTCTGCATTCTCTCTTCATTGGCTAATGAAGAGTGAGGATTAAGAAGAGGTAGGAACCCATCCTCTTTACCACTGAATTATGGACCAACACAGGGACACATGCACAATGGAGACCACATGAAAGCAGAAACAATAATTAAATGAGGTAAAAGGCAAGGTTTACAATCACATAAATAAGATCTGCCTATAACAGTTCCAAATTCTATTCATTTTCTGGAGTTATTAATGAAGTTCCCTTTAACCTGTAAAAGTATCTTGTGCTGGAAAATAATGTATATGGTCTCCCTTGGTAAATTAGGCATATGCTGAAGAGGCAAGTGGCTGATTATTGTCATGGGCACAAGTTCAGAGCAGAGTTCTGATAATATTTGGAATGGCTCTGCATTTTTTCCCACACTATCGAAATCCTATTGTTTCTTCAGGGAACATTTAAGTACTTTCTCTAGCCACCAGGAAGAGACTCTGTTCCTGGAAAACACTGCACGCACCATGTATATAGTACTTACTATATTCATTTATGTTGCTTGTTTTCTTTTTACGTAGATATTATTGATAATCCCAAGACCAAAAATATCTGTGATACATCCACAACAGACTCATGCCATAAATGAGTGATATGTTTCCAGGTTGAAATTATTTTCCTCTATATCATGAGAGCAAAACGATAAAGATTTCATACTATAAATTATTTTCTTTATTTGAGAAAAGTTCAAGAAGTATCTATTGAGCACCTACCAGATGTCAGGATCTATTCAAGCTGGGAGAGTTGTCTTGGGGTCAAAATAAAAAAAAAACAAAAAAATGTCACTGACTTCATTGAGCTTATGAAAAAGAGAGACAATACAAAAAACCATAAAGTTAGATGATCTTTCAAATCTCTCAGGCTAACCTGACTATTCCACATAGAATTACTATATTCCTACCAGCACATCTCACCTCCTTAGAGGCTTTACATTTTTCAAAAGCATTTAGCAGCATCTGACATATTAGATTGTTCATTTGTTGATTTGTTTAGAGTCTGTATCTCCTAACTATAGAATCTAGGCCCTGTGTTTCATGTCCTCCCAAACTCCAGGAGCGTAGATCAGTGTCTACTAGAGAGCAGGTCTTTTGTAAACAGCTATTGAACGAATCAGTAAATTATGCCTGTTAGAAGGTAAGCAATACAAAATTAGGAAAAAACAAAACAAAACAAAACAACAACAGCTGATGTCAGATTCATACAGGTGGTAGTACTAGCATGTGATTTACAACTAGATGGTCAGGTTGGCCACATTTGGAAGGTGACTGCTGAGCCAAGGCTTGAAAGAGGGAAGAACTGCATTGGTCCTGAAAAAGATGCTGTGGCAGAAGCATGCTTGGCATTCCATGGACCAGGACCGGACTCAGTAGGTTTGGAGCAGAGAGCCATGAGAGATAAGCCGAGACAGGTAAAAGGGCTGAAGATGTGGGATGATGTGGGGGTGTACACCTTATAAGGATTTAGGCTTTTGTCCTGATTTTTGTTTTGTTTTGTTTTGTTTTGTTTTGTTTTAATCTCATGATCTGATTTATCTCAGGAGTTCACAGAACTAAGAACAGTTTTTCCCCCAAGGGGACGTTTGGTAATATCCAGAGACTTTTGTTGTTGTTGTCACAGCTGTGAAAAGAATTGCTACTAGCACCTTGTGAGTAGAGACCAGAGATGCTGCTAAATAAATATCCTATAATAGACAGGAAAATCCTCCTTAACAAAGTATCACATCACTCAAATAATCAGTAGTGCTGGAGTTTACAAACTTGATTTAACTTTTAAAAGGATGAGGCTCTGGCTACTATAATGAAATAAACAGAGAGGGAAAGGACAAAAACAGAGAGGCCACTTAGTTGGACATTGCAATAATCCAGTGAGAAATTCTGTTAGTTTAGATAAGAGTGATAGGAGTGGAAATATACTGAGAAGTGGCTGGATTCCAGATATGTTTGGAAGGTAGAGCCAATAAAATGTACTGATGGTCTAGACTTGGGTGTGAGAGAAAGGTTAAACTCAAGGACAATTTCATATTTCTATTGTTATCAATTGTTATCAGTGGTCATGAAGATAACTGGGCCAGCAGTAGGGCTTGGGCTTTGGGGTAGAAAATCTAATATTAAATTTAAGATATACTATATATGAGAGTCGTAGACATCTAGGTAGAAATATCAGTTACTCCATTGGCTATGATCTGGAATTACAGGGAAGTGGCTAATCTTGAGTTATATATGTAGGAGTCAGGAAGGTATGGGTAATATTTTAAGATCACAAGAAAAAGAATGTGGAAAGTGAAGACAAAAGAACTAATAATTGAACCCGGAGGGATGTAAATGTAACAAGGTGACAGAGAATGGTGTGTGTGGGTGGATCACTAGAAAGTTTGAAAGGCTGTCATTTCCTTTACACTTTCATATAGCTCCAGGTCCTCAAATAATTGGGATTTCTTTAACAATTTTTAAAAATCTTTCTGCTATATCTCGTTGCACAGGGCTGTCACCATTGCCCCAAGAATCTACCCATTCCAAGAAAATATGTCTTTCATCTCTGCTTCACAGCACCTCTCTGTTTCATGTCTGTCACTTCTCTGCTTCCTAGCACCTGGTCATTTATGTCGTTGCTTTTCGTTTCCATATTCTCCCATGTCTGCCACAGCTGCCACTGCTAAGATCATGCTTTCCATCAATTCTTTTATGCAACTGATTCTATCACCAATTCTCCAGCCAAAGTTCTTTGTTGATTTGGCCTCATGCTTTTACACAAGTGCATGCACATATGCACACATGCGATACTTCAGGATTTTATAGTACATTTAGCTGTAAACCCTACTTTCAGGTCTTACATCATGCTAAGTTCTATTTTATGTCTGAACTTTTAAACATGCTATTCCCAATACCTGTTTCTTAGTTTGTTAGGGCTGCTGTAGCAAATTATAACACACTGGGGGCCTTACACAACAGAAATTTATATTCTCAGTTTTCAGGCTAGAAGTCTGAGATCAAAGTGTTGGCAGGTTTAGTTTCCTTGGAGGTCTGTCTCCTTGGCTTATTGCCCTCTCTCTGTGTCCTTACATGACTTCCTCAGTGAGTGCTCTCCTGGTATCTCTGTTTCCTATTCCCAAAACACCACTACTCATATTGGATTAGGGACTATTCTAAAAGGCTCATTTTAATGTAATCATCTCTTTAAATGCCCTGTTCCCCAAGTCAGTCACATTCTGAAGTTAGGGATTCAAGAAATGAATTTTTGAAGGACACACTTTAGCTTATGAGAAGATGGAAATTCTTTTCCTCCTTCTTAGACTAGGAAGCTCTGCTTCATTCCTCAGATACTAGCTAAAAGGTGGCATTCTTTAGAAAGTGTTTCTGGAGCTTCCAAGATTGGTTTTGGTGACTCTGTGCTTATTTTATATTAATAATTTTCACAATGTATTAGAATTTTATTTTACCTTGTCAGCATCCTCCATATGAATATATATTATACAAGCTCCTTGAAAGTAATGTTAGTGTCCTATTCCCTGTTGTATCTGTACTATGTAACATAAAGTATATACTCTAGAAATGTTTGTTAGATAGATAAATAAAATATATACATTTATATGTTTCATATTTTTTTATTACTAATATGTTGGGATGGCATTGGTTAGTAAAGATTACATAGGTCCCAGGTGTACAATTCTATTAATACAATACATTGTCTTTGTGTTCACCACCCAGAGTCAGTTCTGTTTCATATCTTTAATTAGTTTGAGGGTAATTCATAATGAAACAACATGAAGTTATTTATTTACCTCAGCTCCTAGTATGTTGTGTGACATTGGATTGAAAGCAAGCAAATGATCATTGATTGATATAATTAAGTTCATACTATGAATTACTATATTCATTTGAATTTCTTCACTCACAATATTCTTGATGAAGGGAAGGCATACTATGAATATTCCTTTGAGTCATTAGTACTGAATGATACAAAATTTAAATGAAATCTGTTTCTTTTTTTGCTGTTAATAGAGTGACTAAAATGGGAAAGGTGAGAAGAACAGAGAGAAATTTATCAGATTAGTTGCTTTGAAACTGTATAACTTTGTGATAGTTCAGCAACCAAATATGAATATTAAAGTGTTATATAAAGGTCAGGCAATGTAAAAACACTTCAAGCAAGGTAGAAATGTTACTACAGTAAACAACGTGCTAACTAAATTTGTGAAGCTCCATAAGGTAACCTCTGTGTAGCTTTGACTGTGAAACAAGTCGATGGCCAATACATGTAAATATCCCTTTGTCTTTCTCAAAGGTCAGTGAGCTTTTATCTTGAAAAGAAGCAAACAAAATTGAGCCAAGCTCTGAAAAATGCAAAAAGAGGAGCAAGGCTATAAAATTAATGAAATGTATAACATTGCCTAACTTGAGATGGGAATCTCAATGCCCTTTTTGGCAGATGGAACAGATCAAGTTATTTATGGATTCCCAAATATTATACTGTACCTGCCTTTGGGTCAGCTATTGTGTTTGCTTGCAATTCCCACCATCAGTCCACAACAGCAATAACATATTTATTTAATTCCTTGATAATCATTTTTAGACATACATGCACAAACATTCACATGTCTGGATTTGATTTAGATGCCTCTTCTCTGCGCTTCTATAGCATCAGATCCATAATCTTTGATAGAGCTTACCAGACTTAAATAGTTTTTTTACTTATCTTCCCTAACAAATTGATCAAATGCAAATCATGAAACTGTTCTTGCTTAAGTGTTATATTCCCCTGTACCTAGGATGATGTCTAGAACATAAAAAGTACATGCTCATCAAATGTTGAGGGACTCTAACCAAGAATGAACAAATCTGGGTGTAAATCCATTTAAATCAAAGTTAAAGGTATTTGTTATGGTGGCCATTTAATTAAAAATTCTATTGTACAACAGACAATCTTTACGAATAAAAAATATTCCTTTCTCTTTTTAAATAAAATTTCTTTGGAGAAATTTTAAAATATATATTTTTTTCTTGTGTGAGAGAGCCTCAGGACTTTGACTAACCATTTGGGTTTGATTAGACTGCAGGATGTCACTGTGGACTTAAGTTTTTAAGATCTATCACGTCTGTTCTGTAAAGCTTGGCTGTATTTAGAGGATTTCTGTCTCTCTTGTTTAATACCATTTTACATTTCTGACATGGGCTATTAGCCAGGTCCCAGGTAACACTGAACACTAAAAAAAAAAAAAAAAAAAAAATGAGAGACCTCAGACCCCATTTGATTCAGCCTTTTATTGAGTAATGCTTGTGTCCATGGTCCCTGAAGGACACTTCTGCAACTACCAGTTGATTATTGGCCCTGAAAGCCCAATGCACAGACATCTATCCTCTTGTAGCTAAATTGTACTGCTCATTCTAACAGAAAAGAAAATGAGGGTCCTTGGCAACACTTCGTACTTTGTGTGAGACAAATGGATGGTATGTTCTTGTGTGAGTGATTGGGTATTTATCCTTTGCCTTTTTCTGAACAATGCTTGCTAGCTTACCTGTGCTCCTGTCTGCTTTTTGAAAGGGAACATTAAAGACACATAAAGACAGAGTTTGCGATACCTTTTAATCAGTTTCTGCATTAGCAGCATAAGGGAGGAGACAGGGTAGTATTAGGGAAAGCCCATTGGCTGCAGAGCCAACAGGTTTGCACTCAAGCCTTTGCAATGAAACACACCAACTGTGAACTGGCAGAATTATTTAATTTCCCAAGAACCATGTTATTCACCTATAAGAAGAGGGGTGCTCATGAATTTTATTGTTTAAATAAAATAATTTAAAAATTCAGACATGATGAGAGAGAAGAAAAGAAATGTCCATTTGTTGAGAGCTTACTATGTGTTAAATTTCTTTTTTTCTTTTTTAAGATTTATTTTTTTTTGTTTTTGACAGAGACAAAGATAGGCAAAGAAAAGAGGGGAGGGCCCAAAGCAGTTTCTGTAGTTGTCCATTATTGGTTCTCGACATGGTTTCATTCCACACAGGTGGGGGTGGGCCGTGCAGGGTGGGAATGGGGCAGGGAGGCCTTACACATGGCAGGAATGGCCCCTCCAGTCAGAGGCTGAACTGCAGGGCAAGAAGGGCCTCCTGCCTGGGAAGTACACTCCAGTTCAGCATAGGGGTCCACATGGGCTGGAGCTAGGATTTAATCCTCAGTTCCCGGGGCTGCAAAGTGAGCACATAACCCACTGAGCCATCCCAGCTTCCCCACATTAAATTTCTTAAATCGAGTGTTATCCTAGATTACAGACTCTGAATGTTTTTCTTCTGTAAATATTTATAGCAGGCCCTAAACTACAGTAAGCCCTCTGTGTTAAGTCCAAGTGATAGTTACATATTCTGTACCAAAAATTTCCCAAATGAAGTATGGCATATAAATTGTTAACTCTTAAATATGTATTCTTAATATCCTCCTCATCTTACCTTCTGGATTGTTAGTATATGGAATTGGTACAGAAACCAACTTTGGTTCAATATAGGCTTTGCATTAACACCTGTGTGTCCTTACACAAATTTCCTACCTTACCAGAATGATTCTACGGCCTCAATTCCCACTGTAGCTCTGCCTCTCAATAGCTGCAGAAACTTAAGAACATTGTTTTTCAAAATGCAAAAATGTTAAAATTTTGTGATACTATGTCCCAAACTACCATGCCTAGTACATACTAGAGAATGAATAAAGTTCTCTTTCAATTATCATCTGCAACAGAGATAGGCTAAAATTCTTCATTTCTGACATGGTTGGGAAAGACACAGTAGGTGCTTTTTAATATCCCTGAATAGGGCTAATAAAATGAGTCCGAACTCACTGAGGTTGCTCAATGGATTATAAAACTTCTGAATATTCAACAACTACCCACAGGTGGCACCAAATTCCAGACCAAATCAGAAGAAATTTGGAGCACTGCTGGATTGACTTTATCACCAGCCCCACAGGCCAGACTTCCACCAGGTTAACCACCAAAGTTCCTTACAGGGCTCATTCATTACCACAACATGACACCACATGTTCATTTTTACCTTTTCAACTCCATTTACTACAATAATTGGTCTTGCTGTCATATACTAGTGCCAACCTCTACTGGTGCTGTGAGGATTAAAGGAGATAATCCATAAAAAGTGCTTGTCACTGTGACTGGCACTCAGTAAATGAAAATAAACGCTGACTGGTTATTATAAAAGCCAAGAGAAGTTGATATTTTTTGGCATCTGCTGCCTTTTCCAAAGTGAAACAACATAAAGCTTTCGCTCATGAAAACACCTTAAAAATGAAAGTAACTTACATA
This sequence comes from Craseonycteris thonglongyai, assembly GCA_004027555.1. NCBI lineage: Eukaryota > Metazoa > Chordata > Mammalia > Chiroptera > Craseonycteridae > Craseonycteris > Craseonycteris thonglongyai. Next base: position 31,628 of record PVKE010015314.1, read on the forward strand.
AAAAATTGTATATCTATATGTCTGTATGTACCAATCTATCTATCTATATACGACCCTAAACAGAAGTATTTTAAAAGATGAGTGTTTTGTGATATAAAAATGTCAAGAAACAGTATAATTTAGAGTGATTTGCTAAGACAGCTAAAATATCTGTACCTTTCTGGGGAACAAACATTTCAGAAGCACTGGTCATAGCCATGAGATTGTAAGAATGCTTGACAATGGAAAAAAAATCTTGGCATGAATTAAAGTTAAAAGACTTATTTGAAAAATAGGGCTCTTCTGATAAAACAAAAACCATGTTGTCCTAGTTACGCAATTACTTTTACATATATAAGTGAAATATTTTTCAGTGCCACGCACCCAGACATCTGAGTTTTGTGTCCTCTCATTAGAAAGAATAAATAAATAAAGGCCTTTTTGATCGGTTGTCTCTGAAGTTTTATATCATTTTAAGATTGAACAGAAAGACTAAGATCATAACTATAGGTGCTGTGTTATTCGTTGAAATAATAAATGAAAGAACATCAATATGTGTAATGAGTCTATAGAGATAAACACATGGTATCATAGACATTGGTGAAGATAAAAATGAACTACTGAAATCAGCCATGAGCCCACTACAGGTTGGACTTTTGCTTGTAGATGATGGTTATTATCAACTTCCCTTTTTCCTCTTCTTATCCTTTTTCTTGTCCTTCCCGACAAGGCACCTGAAACTGTTTGAAAACACATTAACACTGAGGCTTCCCCACAGAAAACACCACTTCATTAAACTACATTTACCAAGACACAAGGTGTGTAAATTTCTCCCTAAGACATGGGTCCTCTGGGGGGCTGAGGTCAGGGAACCCCCATGAGTGGGTAACAGAG
>PVKE010015315.1:0-30000 GCA_004027555.1 Craseonycteris thonglongyai
GATCCTCGGTCCTCATGGCCTCAAAGCGAGCGCTCAACCCGCTGAGCCGTCCCGGCTTTCCCCTAATTTTCATTTTTGAATGTCTACTATGTACTAAATTAAAAAGCAATGCCATTTCTGAAACAGTAGATTAAAATAACTGGGAAAGGAGGGAAATGGGTGGATAAAAGGCATTAAAGAACTTTTGTGGTTTTGTTGGAAGTGTCTACTAAATTTATTTTGCCTGTGGTAATGATTTGACAGGTATATCCACATGTCAAAATTTATCAAATTGCTTTTTAAATATGTGCATTTTGTTGCCTCTCAATTTTACCTCAATTGACCCATTGACACATTTTATAAGTTTCTAGAATGAAGATAGCTTAAAGCATGTTTATATTCTTTTACAAATATATGTATATGTATATATAATACTACAGTATTGTATAATATAACATATAATATAATACTATATAATGCATTATATATTTCATTGTATTATATTATGTAGTATTAGGGTTATCACTGAGTAGATAATTTTGTGCTTATTTTTCTTAAATCTTTGTTCTGTTCTTTTAAAACGTAATAAATTTTATTTCACGATAACAGTTTTTCTATATTTTAAAGCAAAGTAGTATATACATGAAATTAATTCATTTTAAAGGTGTGCAATTTAGAGAAAAAGATAAAAATGTTTAACTTTTAAAAATTAGTTAAACCAAGGCTCATGAGACTGATTTTTTAATTTTCTCTGTTGTAATATTTTAATTGTTTTTTTCTAAATATTTTACTGTTTTTTTCTAATATATTTTCTTCTCTACATTGAAAATGTTATTTAAATACCTATACAATACCATGAGGCCTTAGAATAAATGATACTTAATATTTACAGATTATCTACAAATTTAAATGAGGGTTAGACATATTTGTCATCTTCAAAGGGCTTTATTCTTTCTTACCCTAAGGTAGACTACTAGAGCTCAATTATATCAGAAAGATAATTCTGGCAAAATCATGTTTGCCTGAAATAAAATTAGCTTCTGAAAATAGCCTATATGAACTCTGTAATTTTAAATAAATATCTTAGTATATTCCTAATTAACTTTTTAATTTACTCAATAAATATTTTGACTTACGCACGAATTATGCAAAAGTGAGAGAGAAATAATGGTCTGCTGCAATGGAACTCATAATATCAAGATAAGACAGATGAAACGATAACTTTCATAAAATACTAAAAAGCTGTTTAAATTTTTTTTTCTTTTAACAAAAGAAAAAGGGAGAATGACATCATCCTCCAATTTGCCCTTAAATGAGATTTATATGTGAAAAGCTGTGAAAAGTAAGAAGCATGACAAAAATATAATGACTTCTTAAAATGAAGGTAAATATAGTATTTTGCAAGTTTTCACTTTCGCACTATCCAGTCCTTGGAAATACTCTGTTTAGACTCAGAGAGGCTTTCAACCCATCATGAAAAATTATCTGTGTTTTTTGATATTTGTTTTTCTATCCCTTCTAAAATAGCTATTCAGTGGTTAACCTCTTCATTGCAAAGCTAATACATCCCTATCTTCCCTAGAAAGCAGTTTCTTTTATTGGCATAATTCCCTGCACGTGTTTTAAGAGCCTTGACTAAGTTGTTTTGCCTTTTAGCTTTCAATGTGCTTTTGAATGATCGATACGCATTATGGAACTATGCTTATTCATCACTTTTCCCAACCAGGAAAACACATCAAAATTCTGGTGAGAACACTTACGCATAAATAATACTCACCTAATGCAACCTTTCATTACTCTCCTATTTTTTTATATCCCAAACTCAACGTATTTCACTTTGTTTTTCTATTATTATTATTTTTTAATTTTCATTCATTCCAGGTAAATCTCTCAACTTAATAAATAACATTTGGAAAGCAAATCAGAATCCTTTATCTTCCTGTCAAAACCATTGTAAAAATTAGCATAGGCCTTGGGACATTCATAACTGTGCCACTTTGAGCCAGCCTTTTTTCTTGCTGGTATAATGATGCCATTATAAATAAGAAAGAGATTAAATTCTATCTTATATGAGTAGAAGATCTGTCCCAAGCATACCCTGTTCTGCATCTGTAGCTTTAGATCAATAGTAAAGTATCTTCCATGGGCACAAATGGGCAAAGTGGAAGACAATAATTCAGAATGCTCAGAAGAGTGTCTGAGACCCAGCAGTTCTTCCTAGACCAAATAATTTCAACTTGAGATACTTCTGCCAGACGTCTGTGCCTCTTACCCAGCACACTACTGTGAAAAGAACAGTTTGCTCTCCATACCTCCTTAGAGAATTTAACCTGAAGGTTCATTGTCTGGCTTCATATATAAAGTTTTTCCTCACTCTTTTACCACTATTGTTAAAAAAATGTTACCTTTGCATTTAGGGATCATAATTTTAAATTTCTGACCGTAAAACAAAAAGTAGCGAGGATAAGAAGATCGAACATCCAAAGTAAGTTTATTTCGTATTTTAAACAAATCAGTCACTGTAATCTATTCAAACTCCTAGTAACATTGATATAGGAAACTTAGAATAACTAGCCCTACAATTACATGCTAGAGTTTCAAAAATGACATTTTGAGAGTAATATAACAAAAAAGAATTACTGCTTCAAATTAAGTTTGTATTCAAAGCATAAAAGCCTGGAATAAACTGAACCATTTATAGAAAGCTTTGAGAAAGCTATAATGTTGGCTCATTTTTTTTCTTTTTTTTGCCATAAACTATTTTGAAAGCAGGTGTTATGAAAAGAAACAATAATAAAAACACAGTGTCATCTAAAGTTGAAAACATCCACAATTTCTGTAATGAGCAAACACTTTTTAAAAGAAGTTATTTCAAAAAATGAGAATATATCTATAATGAGGTAAAAAATTTATCCATATTTTCTATAAATTAGAGTGGTGAATTCTTCCAAAAATTCTTAACTCTTTTCCTACCTATGAAACCCAATTTAAATAGCATTCATGCCCTTCCCAAATGTCTGTTAGTCTATGTATAAAATGTAGTTCAGTAAATATTAGATTTTTTCATTGTTTGAGTATTTTGATTTATTTTAATTTTAATTTTTTAGTTGTGTCTGAAATGCTTGCCTTGCTAGTGAACTTTTTGGAGCATTAAAAATGCTTGTATTGTTTCTGATTGATCATTACAGGATGCAGAGAAGCTACCTTTGGATACTCTGCCTGTCAGAGTCATAATGCTTCTGGTCTTTTACATGGCATTCATACAATTTTATGGACACTTGCCAATGACAAACAATTTCAAAACTCACATTCAAAAAACTTTAAATAATAAGAGCAATCCCATAGACAGTACAGGTGGACTTGCACCCACAAGAATTCTTCAATTAGCCATTGAGCGTCTAGTTGAACCTGTTAGAAAAGCCAGCAGTTATAGAACACAGGTGTAAAGGCAATTGCAAAATAGCTTATGGAATTAAAACTTCAGTTTTAATAAGAAAAAAAATAATGTGTAAATGTTTCAAATTTAGAGACTGATAGTATTGTTGTTTATAGTCAGGTAAAAATCGTGCTCAATTTAAAAAAAAAAAGTTTCCTTGATCTCTTCTATCCTAAGATTTATGATGTAAAACCAGGATTTTTTTTTTTTACATTCTGTTAGTGTAATTTGAATGAGACTCATTATAAGACTATTTGGACAAATGCCCGTGTTATTTTTTGGTTTGAATTAGAATGGTATCGGTATCACTAGCTATATTATATAAAGGGGAAAAAGTTTAGAAAGATTGTTCTTCGTATAGGACAGGATTGCTGTTTTACACAAGTTACTGAATACCTTGTCACAGAGCTCATCTCCTAAGCACAGCAGCTACTGTTTTCAAGCCATCCGATTCAGTTATTATTTGTAGATATACCACTATGGTTTGTATAGTTTGCAAACTACGAGTCACTGATTTCTAATACTGACCTGTACTTTTAGCCTGCTTGTTAAGTGTTCTAAATGTCTCTTAAATCTTGACTGCTGTGATGAACAATTAAAAATAAAAATAGGAATGCTGGGATAGCTCAGCAAGTTTAGCTCCTGTCTTGCAACTGCAAGGTCTAGGTATCGAACCCTGGCCCTGGCCCATGTACTCCCATATGCTGAACTGCGGTGCCCAACTGGTTACTGCAGAGATAGGGGTGAAGGTTCTCACCTCCCTTGCAGGAGGCCCTCAGTTCAGTTCCTGCTTCTCATGGCCCCATATCCACCGATGTGGAATGAAAACTATGTCACAACTAACAATATACAACTATGAAGACGTCTTTACGCCCTACCCTCCTGTCTCTTTCTGTCTCTCACCTTCTCTCAAACAATAAAATAAATCCTTAAAATAAACAAACAAATAAATAAATAAAAACATTAATTAAACATTTAGGTCTGAGGAAATGCTTGGTGTATATTTATGTATGTGTGTATGAGAGCTGTCTGGAAAGTATCCAGCCATATAATATGAAAAATAGTGGCATTTATGGTTGGATTTTTTCCAGACAGCCCTTGTATGTATACCTGAGTTATTATAATAGATTCTCAGTTAACTGATACTAATGGGGATTGGTAGATGCCAGATAAATGTAACTAGACTCTCTGTTAACCGAAACTCAAGTAATTGCAATTTTTAATCAAGAGCCAACATTTTTAAGCCACCAGCAAAAATTTTTTGCCGGTCACTTGGGAGTGCTAGTTGCTTACCGGTATGTTATGGTTAATAGATAGTCTACTATAATAATGCTTACAGAAAAAAATAATGCCAATTCAATTACTATTACATAAATAGTAATTTCTTCATCATGTTTATGATATCCCAAGCTAAAACATTTTCTCAGCTGATTCATGAATACATTTCAGACCAAGAGTATATGGCAGGATTCAGGGGAAGGCAGGTATCTAGACTGTGCAAAGTATTACGATCACATAGGGGGCAGGATCTCTTACTAAAATGTCTTATCAAGGTTTATTCTTATTTGAATATAGTACATATAACATTTAAACATATATACATTATACTTTAATATAACCCCCACTTAATTTTTCTACTATATTTACTCAGAAATATAATAGCTGGATTATATTCATAGAATAGTTTTCAATTTTTTAAGCAAACACTTGCAACTGTTTATCGCAGTCTTATGCTTCTCTTACCCTTTGAGCCTTCTAAGACTAAACTCAAAAAAAGGACCTCAGAAAAAATGAAAGTTTACTTAAAATAAATAAATATATAATAGTTATTCAGAAATTAAATTATATATTAAAATTAATTGTTCAAATTAAATTATATATTAAATTTTGAGTTGTTAGCACCTAAAGTAAATTTGAACAATAGATTAATTAACTTTGCTTGAGATTAAGAAATTCCTCTACCAAACTCCATAACAATCCCAAAAGGTTGAAGAAGAAAAGAAAATCAGAGCAAATTTATCCCTACTTCTAGTACGTTATGTAGAGCTTGTTTACCAATGATGAGAAGCAGTCACAGCTACAAGGAGAGAGAGTTTTAAGAGGGATGCATGGGCATTTCACAAAAATGTGGTGGGCATTGTTGGGATTGGTTTTGACCTCACTGTTTCATATTTTACCTGCATTTTTAAGCTATAGTGCTGAGCCCAAATCAGGTTCCCAGCTATTCAAATCTCTCTTTTCATATAAAGCTCTAAACAAGGGTTATCTAAACATTTGGCTTCCCTGGGCCACATTGGAAGAAGAATAATTATCTTGAGCCATATATAAAATACACTGAAACTAATAATATAGCTGATGAGCTAAAAAACAATTGCTTGGGAAAGCTGGAATGGCTCAGTGGGTTGAGCACTCACTTTGCAGCGCTGGGGACCGGAGATCGAATCCCGGCCCCGGCCCGTGTGGAACCATATGCTGAACTGGGAGCTCCCCCAGTTCAGTTCTCTCTCTGTCTCTGTATCTCTCTCTCTCTCTCTCTCTCTCTCCCTCTTGTCAAAAATAAATAAATAAATAAACATATATTTTAAAAACCAATTGCAAAAAACTCTGATAGTGTTCTAAGAAAGTTTACACGTTTGTGTTGGGCCACATGCAAAGCCCTCCTGGGCCACATGTGGCCTGGGCCGGCAGATTGGACAAGCTTGCTCTAAACCCACTATACTCTCAGCCATTTGATAAATCAACAATTATATCAATTGCCTGCTGCCTTTAGGTCTCAGATGCATCCTTGGATTATTTCAGCTTTCCAAGAGAAAGATAAAAATCATGTCATGTGCAACCGGATCAAACTGTCATGCAACTTTTGGAAACTAGGACATTCAAGGGATATGTGAAAATGAATTGTAGTAGAGCAATGTCAGGGGTTTTTACAGTTTGCTATATTTATTTATTTCCTGTATTTAAATGAAGGTGATGTTATTTTGGTTCCTTCCTGCTCTAGACAGGTTGGTTTTCCTTTTTATGGGATTCTGATCAAGCATGGGATGGTCCCTTGCCAACATTTTCAAATACTCTTCCGTGCAGACAGCAGGGTTTACGTGATAAAATTTTAATGACCGTGGACCTGCATAACAATATGAGGCACCAGCACATTTTCAATAAGGCCATGCATTTGTTAAGACAGGCATTGGACGGTAATTTCTAACCACAAGCCTTCATGGCCTAAGAAGCAGGCTTAGTAGAATAGAAGCTGCTTCAGAGAAAGCACCATTATCATGCAGTAGTTGTCAAATAAAATGGATATTTATGACTCACTGCCAAGGAAACTATGTTAGGGGTTGTAAATTAGAACTGGGGTTTAACAGATACCAGACACTAGGCGGGGAGGATCTAGTTTTCAGATTATTCCACAAATTTAGTAAAAAGCAGCTTTAGAGAACCCCTCAATTCTTGTTTTTATTCCCTTCAATATTCCACACATTCTACTCTATTTTCTGGCTGCAATTTCATAGGGGGAGAAAGTCTAAGGAGAGGTTCTGGATTAGTGTTTAACTTTAAATTCTAAGTTAAATAGCATTGGAGCTGGGAGTGGGATGCTCACTTTATCTACATTAAATCCTGAAGTTGTTACTTGCTTGGCTTACACAGAAACTGTTCTTGTACTTGGCTTTTTGACTCATATATAGACATATATATACACACTTGGCCCTGAGCCTGAAGATATTTATACATTCTGCAGCTTTATTGTAAGCATTCTATGAAGATATAAAAATCTACTATACATTTTTGTTTCTAAGAATATTAATTTTAAGGGTTTGCTGTTGTTCATAAATGTGGCCATCTTTGTGAACTCTTATGATTCAAGGTATAAAGGCAAAGTTCTGAGGTCTTAATTCTGGACTTATATGTACACTCTTACAGAAATGTTCAGGTTTATGTTGAGTATACATCTGACTGACACTAGGAGAATTCTTTCTGTGAGAAATACATTGTAGCTTTCACACGACAGTAATATTTTGAAAGCTCCTCTGGCACCAAGCATACTGTCACAGGACACAGGAAAGAGATGGGTCTTGGTTCAGGACTGTTCTGTTTTATAAATGACAATATATTACTGCTACACTTCAGTATCTCAGTAAGATGACATTAATGAGAACTTCTGGGTAAACAAGACAAGCTTGAGAATGTGGAGGAGTGGTTGACCCCATGAGCCTTAATTCTTGGCCAATGGAGAAATGTCATTCATAGCAATAAGAATATTGGTTTAATAAACAATTTTTTTGTAATAAAAATAATACAGTGGTTATTAAAATGGAATGCAAAGATGATAGCGGTGAGGAGCTTAGGAGGAAGATTGTAAATACTAGAATATGAATATGAAATAATCCATAAAGAAAAGAATTTCTAGACACTTAACATTTAAGATATAAGTAGCAGTTCATATGGAAATGAAGGAAACAGCTTTTTAAGCAGAAACAAAAATCACAAATGCGTTGAAATACATTGCACAAAATTTCACTTGAATTAAAAAAAAAAACTCACTTAGAATCCAAGGGAATAGCCTTTGAATTAGCTAGCAGTATAAGAAATTGTTTTGCAGTTTATATTATAAAACAAATTGTAATTTAACATGACTGCTATTGGAGTAAAAATACTATAAGAACCATGTATTTCAAACAGGAAACAGCTTTTTTAGAGCTACTTTAAGACCACTACAGACCTGAGAGAATAAGAATAAAGTGCTCATAAATGCAATGACTGTAGATAAGTATAGTAATTTAAATGTGCATGCATATGAGGGCTGTCCAGAAAGTATCCAGCTGTAAATTGTAATATGAAAAATAGAGGCATTTATGATTGGATTTTTTCCAGACAGTCCTGTATATTTAGGATTTTAGAAAATTGCAATCAGGAATGGTGTTTAAAGTATTAAATATTTTGAGTAATTACTCATAAGGTAATAACATACCAGGTTGTCTTAACATAGGTATGCCCAAGTCTGATTTAATTAGATTTGAACCAAACTATCCAATTTTCTGATGAAATTACAAATCTAATACCTAAAAATACCTAGTATAATCCATTATTCTTCATGATAATTAAGCAATAATTGACACATTAATATTAATATGTCTATTTATTAATATTAATAAAGTTGCTTGATTTTTTTTTTGCTTAGATTCCAAGTTGTTTGAGTGTGGGGGCATTCAGATTCCAAGGTATCACTGTACTAAAGTCATTAAAAACTTGATTTCATTTCAGAATGAAACCTTCTCCTTGAGATTTAAAATTTTAAGTTAATATGCTATATTCACTCTGGAATATGTCCCTTTATAACAGCTGCTAATTTTGAAGAATATATAAAAGCATTGAGAGATACTACATTTGAAGTGAAAATGAGAATTAATCAGTATGCCTTATATTTGCATATGGACAATGCCAAATGAAAATGTTACTGTTTACTTGAATAATATGCACAATAGGAATTTTTTTTGTTGTTTTTCCTTACCAGTATTTATTGACTCAAAAGGATATCTCCTTCCCCAACAATCAGTTTAAGAATGTCAGGTAGAGACAATCAGCATTTGGGCAAATAACATGCCTGGACATTCACAATATTTGATCTACTAATCATGCTGATTAGTTAAGACTTGAGCATTTGATATGATCCAGGGTAATGGAAAACTCTCCTGGGACAGTGGACACATATAACTAATACATATCCAATGTTTACTAAGTGCTGGATCCTCTTCTAGATACTTCCTATAGTAATTAATATAATCCTCCTAATGAACTCACTTCTAATGAACAGACAGAATGTAGACATGGCCAGGGAACACTATGTGACAAGAGCCTACCTAGAAATAAAGCCCAAAACAAAGAGAGCTGATCTAGAAATGGAAAATGAGAGAAGAGCCCAGGTCCTGATGACATCATTAGAGCAACAGGGTATAGCTTGAACCTGAAGTCAAAGTAAGGTCTGAACTTTTCAATACTATTAGCCAATATGTTTCCTTTTCTATTTAAAAAACACACTTGAATACTGTAGCTTAAAGTGAGAAAGTCCTGATAAAGAAATAGAATAATGTGACTTGATATGTTACTTTCAAATTTTTATTTATATTGCATTTAATGTTCTATACACAATTCAATAGAAGTGTGATATATATAGTAAATGAGGGCTGTCTGGAAAGTATCCAGCCAAATAACCATTTTCAATATATTGATAATGGCTGGGGGGAAGCCGGGATGGTGCAGTGGGTTAAGCACTCACTTTGCAGTGCCAGGGACCCAGGATCGAATCCCGGCCCCAGCCAGTGCAGACCCATGTGCTGAACTGGGAAGTGCCCCCAGTTCAGTTCGCTCTCTCTGTCTCTGGGTGTGTGTGTGTGTGTATATATATATATATCTGTCAAAACAATAAAAAAAATTGATAATAGCTGGATTTTTTCCCAGAAAGCCCTATATTCAGCGAGAGAGAAAGAGAGAGGAAGAAAGAAAGAAAGAAAGAAAAAAAGAAAGAAAGGAAGAAAGAAAGAAAGAAAGAAAGAAAGAAAGAAAGAAAGAAAGAAAGAATTTCTAAACTTGAGTCTCAAAAAGCAGTATTGCTTACTGGAAAGAAAAAAATGAAAGATTTATACTTTCTTTCTTTGCCTCTTCAACAAATTTTACTAACTTTCCTAAGATTGGATTACTGTAACCTCATCTATGAAATAGGTAGAAAGAAATGCTGGGTAACAATCATACTTGCTCCCTTATTTTTTCAGCCCCCTGACATTGGACAAGTTTATGTGATTAGTTCTGGCCACTACATTGTAATCAAAATAAAATCTGTCACTTCTGAATTTTTCACTGTCAAAAGACCCATTCCCAATTCTCCATTGTCTTTCTATGGCATCGCTCTTGCAAAGGACCCATGTTCCTGAGGGTAAATCTCCAGGATGGGAACCTATTGTCAGCCTGGATCCCTGAGTGACTGTGTGGATGGAGGTACTCTGTCATATATGGGGCTTGTAGAAAAGGTGAAAAGTACAGTTTTCTGTTGTTAAGCCTCTAAGTTCTTGGAGTTTGGGAAGAAATAGAGTTGTTTTGTTTAGTTTTACTACAACATGACCTTTGATTGGATAATTATAATAACTTTGTTTAATCTAGGTTTGCTCTATCTCTACTTTCTACAGTCTCCCCTTAAGCCAAACATAATGTGCATTTACTTAATATCAACTAAGTCACTTAGTAAATTTGTGGTTAAAATGTCATTTCCATTTTGCTTCTCTAATTAATTTTTATTTAAGACAAAGCTACCTTATTTCCAGTTACTGAATACATCTCAAAGCAAAAAAAAAAAAGGAAACCGCAAAGCAATCTCAACAAAATGGTCAAAACAAATATAAAACTGGTCATGTGCTATCACAGGATAATTACAACAAAACAATTAACTCTCTGAAATTCTCCTTTTTCCTAAACTGTGATGGTGTCATATACACAGCCTCTAGTCTTTACATTAGCAATTCTCTTCTTGCTATTTATTAGAAAACAATTGATGCTTGTATACTATGTGCCAGGCACAATGAGAATATTAGAAATACAATGGTAAGTGATGCTTAGCTCCAAGAGTGTGGGGTTAGTAGAAAAACAAACAAGAAATCTTTAAAATTGCCTCATTGTCATCTGGTAGATATGCAACGGCATTGTGGGAGCACTGTAGAGAAAGACTTAACTCTGCCTAAGGAGTGTTAGGGTTGAAATTACATAATGGTTACCCCTGACAATCTTCAAGGATTAAATAAAATACCCCATATTATAAATTAAAGGAAGTACCTGCAAGGAGATGAATTTGAAAAATCACCAAGTTGTGAGAAAACAATCATATCTAGAGTATTTAGGAAGTTCAGTATAGTTGAAACACAGGATCCATACAATAATTAGCTAGGAAGCATACAAAAAGGAAAAGAAGAAACTGTGTTAAATGTGCAAAAGCCTTGTGACTTTAGGAATATAAATTATAATAATGAAAAATATCTGGGCTGATTTAATAAGAGTGAAGAAATGACTTAGAGTGCATGAAAAAGTATTGGCTCATCTAACAAGAACCCAAAATAAGAACAAGTGTTGGTGTTGGTTGAATAGTGCTGTGAAATCCATCAGTTACCTGTGCCTTAATACTGTGCTCTGTAATTGCTTCAACATAATATGCTATCACTGATGGTCCTGGGATAGTTCCCAGTTGTAATGACCATAATTATGTGTATATAACCTTATTGATATGCTATAGGAGGGTTGTGTTGGCTTTCTACACTCTATTAAATGCATGGAAACTTCAAGTAGGACACTGCAAACTTCTCATCAAATTAGTTTAAACTGGTTTAGGTTCATATGGCTCTAATGTAGGGAATGAGGAATGGTACTAATTAGCTCATTTGAATGAAGTTCTAGCCTTGGAGCAAGGGTTGGGATCAAGGAAGGAAGCCAAACACAATCAGGCTTCTTCGTGGAATGAGGAGTGGAGTCACAGATATTAAGCAGGCAACCAAAAATACCCACAAAGTTCAAGAAAGAAATTGGGCTAATTTCTGAAACTTCTTTATCCTGAGGCTGTACTCAAAGTAGAGAAAATGGAAGAAAGCAAGATAATTTTGAAAAGAAAGTTTTAAAATATACTTTGCTTTAGAAAACAGTAAGAAATATAACTTTATAATAACATTCCATTACTAGTGTGGCTAGAAGAAAGAGGTCAACACTCACATCACATTTTGTATGATGATCAAAATAATACCCAAATGCCAATTTCAAATGGAAGTCTTAGAGAGTCTCCAACATGTTCCCTGTGTTATCTACATGTATGAAATTGAGCATTGGTGCACAATATATGCACACACACGTCCAAAGTGCAATAACTCACTCATTTCTTCAGTCCCAGGAGAACTATGCCCTAAGCTTGCTCCAGGCCATCCCTTTAAAAGCAAATCTAATTCTTTCAATGGAATATCCTAAGTGGAATGGCAGATGTTAAAGCATATCCTGGGATCTTCCAAAGGCTGCTGATTACAGAACAGTTTCAGAGATAGAAAAAGGCTGTGACTAATTCTTACTGAACATTAATAATTCAATAAAATAAGAAAAAAAATTATGGAGTAGTGGGGGCCATCCCTAAGGGCAGGCATGTCAGTTTGTATCAGGGCTTCAGAGAAGGGGGCAAGACTACTTACTCTTAATGAATGAAAGGGAGAAGAGAACAAGAAATTTAGGATTATGGGCTCTCATATCTTCAGCAAAATTACTAAAGATGTAAAATACTTGTTGCAGATAGATTTTTTTAAGTAAAAAAATAAGAATGCTGAATCTGATATCCCAGCTATGGGGTGAAATAGAAATTGTCTGTGCACACATAGAAGGCATAAACAAAGCAGACAATGCCAATGCCAGCCTTTGGGAATTCTCAAATTGTGGGGAAAGACTGAGACATTCACAGGACGCCAAAAATTTGGGACATAGCACAAGTTTACTCAGATTTCCAAGAGGCAGCATCTTTCTCATTTCAGTACCTAATAACAAACTTTAATGCCTGAGGTTGTAAATATTCTCAGCTTGCTTGAGTTATCCTACAATGTGACTCAAACATTCCTTCCCTTCCCTAGTTTATTCCTCCCCATCCCTTCCACAAATGATAAGTCCAGGCCAAACTAGATAGTGTACATTCCTCCCAAGCGTCCCCCCTCCCCAGCCCCATAGTCTGTGATACATTCAGTAATTACCTCGTCTTATCTCAATGCCCCTAGCCAACTATACCTGTTTCTTTCCAATAACTGAAAACCTTTGTCTCTATGGCACATCTCTACGTTACACCATCTGGCTGCTGGTCTGATAATGCAGTGACAGTGCCCAGCAAGAAAATGAACAGAAATGCTGTATTATGACTAAAAAGCAATGTTTCAAATGATTGCAAAGGGCACTAAACGTTAAAAATTTTGAATACATTATTTAGCCATGGAATTGGAAACCCTATCATCCTGTAGCATCAATAATTAAATGTTTTTTTTAAAGATTTATTTTATTGTTTGACAGAGAGAGAGAGAGACAAAAAGAAATAGAGAGAAGGGGGAACACCCAAATTAGTCTCCATAGTTGTACGTCATCAGTTTTCAACACAGTTTCATTCTACACAGGTGGGTGAGGACCACACAGGGTGGGAACCAGACTGGGGGCCTCCCACATGGGCAGCGCACCCCAGTTTAGCACATAGGGCTGCACAGGTGGAAGTTGGGACTCGATCCTGGGACCCCGGGGCTGCAAAGCAAGAGCTTAACTCACTGAGACATCCTGGCCTCCCCAATTAAATATTTTTATATGCTTAGTATGACACTACAAAATGTAACTAAACATGATGAGATGCTTTTCTGTTGCTTTTCGAAAGGAATAAGCCCTTCTCCTCATTTTTGCTGTCCAGACATTGTGGGAGGAAAATTCTATCAAACTCTAACAGTTGTTGTCCCTTTATTATTTTCAGTATGTGTTTTCTTTTTTGTTTTATTTACTATTTTTATTTTTATCTTTAGCCTTTTTCTTCCTCTTAAATGGTATTAGGGTATATTAATGGTCAAAAAGAAAGCAAATAGATAAATAAACAAATAAACAAACAGAAAGCGTATTTAATTCATCTCATCTACCCAAAATGTAAACTCGAAAACATTTCAAGCATAGTTTATGCTATTAGGAGATCTTTATCTCAGCAGATTATAATTCCACCCTCATATAATTCATGTTTTTATAATATGTTAAGAACAAAATGTCCTGAGAATGTAATTATTATAAGATAATGTACCCTCTTAGCTATGTAGGCTTTGCCAACAGGTATTAAAAAGAAGATTACACTCTAGCAATTAACTCTCAGTTTGGGCTACTAATAGATTTTACACTTAGCTTTAAGGTAGAGACCCTAAGACCATTTTGAGAAATAACTCTTAACAGATCTTTTTAGATAAACAGAGACAGACTAACAAATACTGGTCAAACAGACTTTCTTTGTTTGCTAAGACGAATAAAGCGTAATAATATATTAATAGTTGTCACACACACATACACCCAAAAACAAATATAAAAACAGCTAAGACAAAGCTTTTTAGAAATACCTAAAGTCTAGGTCACAGTGATCAATGTAAAGATCACTACATAGGCAAACCCTGTGGCTTTGCTGTATGTTTTTAGTGTCTCATGGAACTGAGAATCTATGATATTTTCACCTATTTTATCACTGAGAACAATGTTTTGATAAAATGTTTCATTGTCTGCATCATTTGAGCTATAAAAGAAATTAAAATAGTCATGTTCAACAGTAACATAGGACACGTAAACAAAAAACAAAAAACCAACATACTATACCATAACATGTTATAATAATAGAGAGAACACTAACAAAATAATCCTTCTCCACTGGGAAAAAATCTTTTAGTTGAATAGCAAGTAGCACCTGCTCAAGTGCATTTGCTATTTTCTTCCCTCCTGAACCCCACACAAGTAAAAACAAAACACTGTTAATATTCAAGTTATATATTTCTAAGTATAACTCTAAACAAAATTACACCCACAATAGAAAAGAGTGACATTTTTCTTTTTAATTATGTGTGTGTGTGTGTGTGTGTGTGTGTATGAATTAATCACACAACACCTTAAAGGGTAACTTATGCAAAATATATAGTTACATACAAATGACTCTCCCTCTTTCTGTTCATTGGAAATTGGCATCCAGATGGTCTTCTCTATGAGTGTATTGTTTTTTTCCCATCCTCCCTGCCTGTCAATTTGGGTTCACAGTTTCACCAGTTCTTGATATAACTTCGCAAGCAGACACAAGAAAGAGTATACTGTCTTTAAGTAAGATTAAACATATTAGTGAATATATATATATATATAATGCCATTCCAAGTGAAACAGGTCTAGCAGCAGGCCACCAAGTTTGTGTGTTCTAATATGTGCCTGCTTACACCAAAAGCTAACCCTCTTCATTTAAAAAATGTCATGAATAGTGAAATGGAAGTGCTAATGCCAACTTGGGAGGTTACTATAAGGACCTACGTGGATTAACATTTAAGATTATTCATGCAACAGCACTGTAGAACATATTAGCAGTTTCTCTATCAACAAAAATACAGTCGAATTTGTAAATAAGATTTATTTGAGAAAGCAACTCAGAGTGATTAAGTGCTAGAGAAATGGCTGTTTCTGTTTTCTAGTAGTGTATTTTTTTTCAATAATTGAGAAATAACTTTAATGCTACTTCTGTCAATACATGTGTTGCCCATCCTTTATCCTTGACCATCAACCCCAAAAAACCTATGATTTCAAAGATATAAATAGTGAAATTGATCCCTAAAATAGATTTTAACAAGTAATTTATGTCTTTAGAGGTCAAAACACTTGCTCATCTTATAACCTAACATGAGAGTACCTCATTCATATCCTAGTGACTGAAAATGTCATGAAAACCAGCATTTAATAGCTAGACTGGGTGCATATTCCCTTTTCCATAAATCTATCCCTCTCTCAAACGTTTTACAAACATTGCTTTTTTCCCGAAAGGCCCAGTAATTTTTATATATGTGCCGTAAGTGGCCCCGAAGACCAGCTCTTGCCCATATGTTCAGGGCCCGAAGTGACATGGTCAGGTGCGAAGGGCAATAAGGCCGTGCTTCTCACAGCCTAGCACACTGCCTGTCCCTTCTGTTTGTTTCCACGTGCTCCTGCAGACTTAGGGCGTCTATTCCCACACAGATGCATATTCGCAGCCTCAGAGAAAAGAGGCCAAATGAAAGGAATCAGACAGTATGGTCGAATAAAAATAACAAACAGAACACGGGTGGGTGAAGGATAGAACAAATTTGTCCTGAAGGGAGGTTTCCTGGGCCTGTTAACTCTGAAGCTATTTGCCTTTAATTAAAAGCTCAGTAAAGCCTGCACCTCCTGCCCTAGTGTGTGGGCAGTTTACAGGCAGAGACTGTGCCTTACACACAGGTGTGTTCTGCTCAGTGACTCCCCTAGATTTTGAACACAGTAGGTGTTTATACCATGTCTCTAGAATTGGCTCTGCTGCTGGGATAGTTCTGTTATACTGACAGGGAACATGGAGGTACAGCTTGAATTAAAAACAAAACCAGTGGAAGACGTTACAACACCTCAATACCCTGTGGGGCTTGCAGTGGTCACATGTGCTTAAAGCCTTAGGAGATCAACAATTCTAGTCACCTTTGAAAGGTAAATTGGTTTTTAAATGCGAGTGCACTGTAATTACATATTTGTAGTCTGAAATTAAAAATGGTCTACTGTTTTTAATTTTCAGCTTGCCTTAATCAGTACTTTCTTTTTTTTTTTAATGGAACATGGTTTTTCTGAATACTATACTGAGTTTATAAAAACGTGAGTGTAAATGTAAAGACAATAACATTTGAATAATATAGAAGTACTGATTGCATAGGTGTAGCATGTTGGTACCTTGAGCTTATCATTAACTGTCTTAGGGCTATGTGTTAAAGACTAATATTGTTAACACTAGGAATCTGGGAATTGTGGGAAATCATCTACTTTGCTATGTTCCATACCTGGACATAACAATAGCAGCAAAACATATTCCAAACATGGGAAAGCAATCTGTTTCTTTTTCCCAGCACTGAACACAGTTTCCTCAAGGGGCAGATTATTATAGTTCTGTCCTCACTTTTGCTGGGGCAGAAGCCCAAGAGGCATATGTATATATATCAAGAACTTCTAAACTTCTAAAAAAAAACAAACAAAAAAAAACTTCTTAACGCCTTTTGTAGGAATCTTTGCCTGTGGATGACTATAAAGAAACTACATACTTTTAAGTAAGGCACTGAGCGCTTACTGCTAGAAAGCTTAAGAGGCCCCATCTTAAGAGGTAACCCATCTTCAGGGTTACCTTTTCAAACACAAGAGATATTTACCTGTCCAGCCCAGGAAATGACTACCATTTTGGGCAACTCTTGCACATTAGCATTTTAGAGAAATTTAATGATTCTGTAGGGAAATGATATGTTCAGGAAAAGCAGAAAAGTGCATTCACATAAATACAATTTTGTACCATAATCTGCAGAACTGCAAGGAGCTAAGAAATGCTACAGAGAGACAGCAAGATGAGATATCCAACAGTTAGTGTTTGTTCTGCTTCTTGCCTTCAGAGAACAATGAATTCAAAATGAACAATGGAAAATTCAGAAGGAATCACAGAGGATGAATATGGAATCAGTTGACCTCAACTATTTGTCACAAGATTTCCTGCACGTTCTACTGAATCCCAGACTGGTCTTGTATGGGGTGCACAGTATGGCACAAAATAATAAAATTCTTTGGTTTCAAAAAGGAAAACATATTATTTTCTTCACTAGAAATTTTCCCTTTGCAGGTAGATTGCCCCTCCTAATGTTGGTTGCAAAAGACACCCTATGATCTGATAGCATTTATTCTCATTAGATCCTTAAATATGTTTAAGTAATTCTTTGTTGTTTGGCTATAATCTGTTTGAACTCTCTATGTACCACTGAGCAGGGAGGAAAAACAAAACAAAACACAACTTTACCATAAAGAAAATCAATGATTCCACCCACTTAGTTCCTCCACATTGGTACTTTAGTTTACGTTTGCCAATTTTTCCATTCTTCTAAGAATGACTCTCAGTGTGATCTCACCCAGGTATATATAAGAAACACTAATAATTATGTTCTTGGCAAGCTCATGAAAATTAAACCTAAGCAAGAATGAGAAAAGAAAGCAGAACCAGTTTATAGTAAGTTATCACAAGCTTACTAATCGATAAGCAATATTCAGCTACAGATTGTTATTGTACAAAGAACTTCTAAAATACATTTGGCTCAAAAATGTTTTTTATAAAGCACCACAGTTCTATATTTGGCTCAAATTTAATGGAAGCTTAGAAATGGTACTTTAGTGATTGAAAGAATGACTTTGTCTAGAGTAAGAGGCAGAACTAATAAAACAGGTAAACTGTCTTCTGTAAGCCAGAAAATTTTTTGCTCTATAAAGTCACGTAGATGATATATTTTAGTTGCACAACTGAAACTTATATAACTTTAACCAACTAGTAGCATCCCAATAAATTTAACAATAAAAAGTAAAATACGTAAGAAATAAAGGAAACAAAATAAGAAGTCACTTCTGTCTGACAAGCAAGAGGGTTTGTTTCACAGCAGATCCTACAACATTTGCATTCTCTCAGATTTCCATATTTCATATTGCTTCATTTTCCCTAGATACAAAACAAGAAGTATTGATTCAATATCACCCTGCTGTCTGTTTTAATTGAAATCTTTAGCACATAAAAACATGTCAAAGTTAGTAATAGAAAATACAACTAATAGCTCAACAAGCAAGAGGTATAGGCCTTTGGGGAATTAAAAAGCTTATGACTTCACTTGATTTTTGAATTGTATTAATGGCCACAAATGAAGATGCAGTAACTCTAGGAATTAAACTGTGGCCAGAGTACAGACGTGTACTCTGTACACGAGAGAACGCTTCAAAATTCCTTAAATATAACCTGCTCTGAAATAATTACCTACCAGCCTGACCTTAACGATGAAAATACCTGCTCTTACAGCCTTTGGGTTAAACCACACCATCTCTAGGAGATGCTTATAAAATGCAAGCATATTAATAAAGGGGAAGAAAACGTTAAACCCATTAAAAAATTTTTTTTTCTTAATTGTTTTTGGCAGAGAGAGAGAGAGAGGAGAGAGATACAGAGACAGAGAGAGAACTGAACTGGGGAAACTCCCCAGTTCAGCACATGGGTCCGCACAGGCCGGGGCCAGGATTCAATCCTCGGTCCCAGGCGCTGCTAAGTGAGTGCTTAACCCACTGAGCCATCCCGGCTTCCCCTTACACCCATTTTAAATTAGCATTGACTTGCAAAGTATCCTTGTGTCTCAGTCTCTCTGAGAGACGGGTCTAACCTGAAGTGAGGATTAAAGTTAAAAACCAGAAGTACAATGAGAATGTAAACAACACAAGAAACTATCATCAAATAGTCAAGAGCCAATATGAAAAAATGTAAGAGACCTGGTAATTTTGTACAGCTTTTGCAGGCAAGAACCATCTGCCTTTCAGTTTTTCTCTCTTTCTCCTAATTATATGGTAAGCTATCATCTTGCTTGTTAGGTCACATCTCGGTAGGCAGGATGAATAGCTGAAACAACAAAACTAATTGGAATGTTGAATAACTTATGTTGGAAAATATACAGATAATATCTACCATGCTTGCTATGTTTTAAATGTTCCAGGCACTGTGTTACGTATTATATGATATCATTACAATTTACCACAGCTACACACCACTGATATTATAGCCCACATTTTATAGATAGGTGAAATAAAACTCAGAGCAATTAAGTAACATAAACAAAGTTACTCAGCTAGAAGAGAGATGTTGTACTTAGGCTCTTGTGTTTCTGCTGATAGGCAGTTTCCCAAATAAATATTTGTTGTGAATATATGCTGGGAGATAATGGGCGTGATGAAGGTAGAGCATATACAACAAGGGGCCCAGGACCAGGGGCCTAAGGTGACATACTGGGAAGTGACACTGAAGGGAGAGTGAAAACTAGCCCTTTAAGAAGTGGGGCTCCCTCCCCCTTCTCTCTGTCTCTCTCTGTCTGTCTCTCTCTCTCTGTCCAAAACAAACACAATAAAAATAAATCTTAAAAAAGAAAAAAAAAGAAGTGGGGCTGATGCCAAGATAGCTTAGCGGTTGAGCACTTCCCAGTTGAGCACTGATGTCCGGGGTTCAATTCCAGCCCCAGGCCCATGCAAACCCCATATGCTGAACTTGTGGCACAACTGGTAACCACCGGGATAGCTCCATGCTGAAGGTTCTCGCTTCCCATATGAGAGGCCCCCTGTTCTGTTCCTGCCCCTTGTAGCCATATACCCACCTGTGTGAATGAAACTCCGTCACAACTAAGGAAGTACAAGCATGGAGACTGCTCTGGGCCTTCCTCCCTTCTCTCTTTCCATCAAACAATAAAAGAAATCTTTTAAAAAGGGGGTTTGGGACAGAGGAAAGGAAAGATGATTTCAGGCAAGGGAAATGCATGCCCTCAGGCTAAGAGGGAGAAGAGGCTTAAAGGCTCAGGAAATAATGACGTTACTGCTTTTAAAGGCTGGACCAGCACTTAACGTTTCAAATGTAAGAGAGGTACAGGGGTCAGCATTCAGATCACCTTCTAAGCCTGTCTCAGGATCTGGGAAGTTATCTGAAAGATAACTGAAAATCCATGTGAAGTTTTACTTATTTATTTCATAAAAGATCACTCTAGCAGTATTTTAAACACACACACACACACACACACACACACACACAGGTAGGTTGGGTTGAAAGTGGATACAAAAAGATAAGGTAGTAGGGACGTGCAGCCATTCAGAGGAGAGCAGAAGTAATGGCTGAATATGCAATGGAAGAAAGTAAGATATGTATCTAAACTATATATAAATTTATGTATAAATATGTAAATTCATGAAAATTGTACTAGGCAGAAAAGCTGAAGTTTGTGATATATTTGTATAGAGGGAGAGTGGGGACTGAAGGGTTTCAAGTCTGAGGAAGGGGTTTGCTATTTATTAAAACAAGCTACAAAGCCAGAGCATACATTGTAAGTAAGTCTTAGACAAGGATACGTCTGATGTCTTGCAGATATCCATATGGTGCTGCCCATATGGATGTGACAAGTAAGCAGTTCTATCACACTTTAGAAAGAAGCAGTGATCTAGAGATGCTGCCATAATCTGAAAAAGTGTGGAGAGGTCAAGTGCAATGGAGTGCCTTGTTTCAAATAAGCTAGTGGGAGCAGGAGAGATTCCAAAGTAGAGGAAATAAAGATTATCTAAATAAAACTTACATTAGGGCACAATTTACAAGTGAAAGAAAATGGGGGAATCCAGATGGCTCAGTGGGTTAAGTGCTTGCTTTGCAGCCCCAGGGACAGAGGATCGAATCCTGGCCATGGTCCCTGCCTACCCGTATGCTGAACTGGGCTGTGCTTCCAATGCAGGAGGCCCCGAGTTTGGTTCTCGCCCCCGGGTTCAGCCTCTGGATTGAGGGGGTATACCTCCCATTCTGGAGGCCCCCAACCCAGTTCATGCCCTGCACGGCCCCTGCCCACCCATGTGAAACAAAACCATGTCAAAAGCGGATGATGTACAACTACGGAGACTGCTTTGGGCCCTCCCCCTTCTCTCTGCCTCTCTCTATCTCTGTCAAAAACAATAAAAAAGAACAAATCTTTGTTAGAAAAAAAAAATAAAGACAATGGAAATTTTAATTTTCACCTAAGTTTATAAAAAATGTATCAGTGGATAAAGGAAAATTTTGCATAGACTTCTCTCCAAAAATAAGTGTCAAATAAGTGCTGTACCACTGTCTAGAACTTCACTTTTGCTCTGTCTCCCAGGAACCCCAGAACAGAGGGATAAATAAGCCCCAAATGGCACAGAGAAAATAGGACATAGGCTCAAAAATAGCAAAGTATTACAAAACGAAAGAAACAAAGTATGTGCTCTGGAGTGGGACCGTTCAGTTCATAGCATAAAGCAAGATAAAGGCTACTGAAAAGAGTCACAGACTAAAACACATGTAAAAGATAAAAAGATATTAGGTGTGTGTGTGTGTGTGTACAATTTATATTCTGTAGACCATCTGAAAAAAAAAAGTGAGTTTATGCTAAATTTTCCTTCCACAACTGTGCACCAAAACAAACAAATAAGAAAAAAATACCTTTGCAATTCATTATTAAAATCATGCATGTAAGGTGTGATCAGCCTTTTAAGCCAAGTTCATTTACATTACTGTCTTGATGTTAGAGATGACCCATTTAGATTTATAATTCTAGTGTTTATGAAAACGATTTTTGGAAGTGAACTAGACTTTATATTGTGATCATTTCACAATATATATAAATATTGCATTATTATGTTGTAGCTAATATAAAGTTGTATGTCAATTATACCTCAACTTTAAAAAAAGTGGGGGGAGGATTTTACCACTATTTACAACTGTTAACTCATTGAATATTCATGAAAACCCAATGAGCTACATATTATTATGCTCCTTTCAATGGAGGAAACAATTCTAAGATGCTCTGAAATTGTGGTACCTCTGAACTACAGTCATCCATGGAAGAAACAAACTGTTGATTCCCCCACTCACCCACCCATCTACCTTGGGAAAAAAATAAACAAATCCAGTTATAACAGATAAAGTGATAAATAAAAAGGAAAGAGAAAGAGAAGAGGCAAAACAATATTGTCATTTTTTTCCTTGCTGAACCCGTATTTAGAATCACTTACAAACTTCTCTTCAAAATATCAATAGTAATGCACTTTAAATTGAGGACAAATAACTTAGTTAACAGAATAATACTCTAAAAAAAACTTGTTATTTTGAAATTTAATTATTTTTATTTTCATATATTTTAACGTGCAAATGAGAATCTAAATGTATCCTATGATCATACACACACACACAAGAAGACAAGTCCTTTGCTATACGCTTACTGGCATATAAGCTTTTGCATATAATGGTTCAAAAGTATTGGGTTTGTTACTGTCCATTCAGCAAATTGTCCTGCTTTTGTCTGAAAATAATTCAGCTAAGAACTCTAAAAGACTTAATTAGCAGCTTATAGATTAGATAATTTAGTATTAGTAAGAATTCTGAGTTTTTCTAGTAATCTTTTTCTTTTTTTAAGATTTATTTTATTTTATTTTTTTGACAGAGAAAGAGAGAGAGACAGAGAGAAGGGAGAAGACCCAGAGCAGTCTCCATAGCTGTATGTCATCAGTTTTCCACATAGTTTCATTTCTACACAGGTGGGTATGGGCCGAGCAGGGTGGGAACCAGGCCAGGGGCCTCCCACATGGGAAGCGCACCTAGTTCAGCATGTGGGTCCATGAGCTGGGGCCGGGACCAGGACTCTTTCCTCGGACCCTGAGGCTATAAGGAGAGTGCTTAACCCACTGAGCCATCCTCTCTTCCCCTAACAATCCTTCTGTAATGCACATATGACAGATATAAGTAAGTTTTTGACAGTTATTATTTTAACATTCAATAGCTCAAAAGAGAAAAGAAATAAAACATTGTGATTTTTTTCATCTAAAATTGTTAAAATTTAAAAAACTTTAACGGTCAAAAGTAGAAATAATAGGACTAAATTTACCCTATGAAATATCACAGCCCTTAATTTCAGAAATGATTATGTCCCTGCATCTCTCATATTATCAAGCACTGGAACTTGTATTCAGCAGACGATTTAAA
Organism: Craseonycteris thonglongyai; assembly: GCA_004027555.1. Lineage (NCBI taxonomy): Eukaryota > Metazoa > Chordata > Mammalia > Chiroptera > Craseonycteridae > Craseonycteris > Craseonycteris thonglongyai. Next base: position 23,745 of record PVKE010015315.1, read on the forward strand.
AAATAAATTAAGAATAATAAGTATTTTTCCATAGACAATGTTGGCTTGGGCAATTGTAAGATTGTAATATCTGTTGTTGAAACCATCAGAGAACTATATGATTTTACAAGTATCTTACTCTGCTGAATTTTGCTAGAAGTTGTCAACATTGCATTGATCCCATTATAAAACTCAATTTCCCTTTGATGGATTATATTTTATTATTTCCACTTAAACGTCACTGAACTATGTTGATCCTATATGAGTTTTTTGCCTTTGAGAAACTTATTACCCATACTAAAATGTATTCTTTGCTCTGGTGTTTTTGATATTATTATAATCCATTTGTTGAGACATCAAATATAAGAACAATAATTGCTATAAAAAGTATTGCTCAAAATGAATTCTAGGAAATTGTAAATAATTTATATCTATGACAAATGGTTTTTCTGAAGATTCTGGTAATCTGTAGAGATTTTAAGATAAATATGTACATCTGAACAGGTCCTAAAAGCAGAATCAGTAGTCACCCAATCCACACTCACCCAGTGTCTTTAAATGTACAGTACCTTCCTTAGGAATTTTGGTTACATTCATGGAATTCCGAATCCTAGACCTGGGTCGGGTAGGGAAGCTGTGGGTAAGGAGAATGCCCTATTCTAAGAAAAATAATGTCTAAATAAACACAAAGCAATTAGTACAGGGCAAATACATAAAATATTTTAGAAAAAGTATGCAAAATTTACTACGTATGTTCCTTAGAATACTTGCTAAAGTGGAATCTATAAAACTAAATGTTACTATTTTAAAAAGAGAAGCTGCAGGATATTAAAATATTTAATGAAGTCTTATCTATTCTCATAAGGTGGTTAATGTACTAAATGAGGCCAGGGCTGCAATTTTCTTATTTAAGAGACAAGCACTTATTTGTCTAGAAACATGGACGACACTTAAAACACAGCACTGAGGGCCTAATTAACAAAACTGTGATTATTTTTGGAACTGATATCTAAATCTCTCCTAGTCATCTAGCAGACCAGCTGCTTTCTCTCTCTGTACCTCTAAGTCAATTTTTGTATCTATACTCATATATTACTCTTGCTACCCTATTTGTCACATATTCTCAAATTCAGGACCATATACTTAATTAAAAAGATATAAATCATCACCATGAAATGGGTGTTCTTGTTTGTTTGACATTTATGTTTGCACATTGGCTTCTTTGAAAACCTAGGGGTTTCAACTCAGGGCACAGAAATTTATTTGATGTGCCTCCTTGAGCTTAGTGATACTTGTGGTTTGACCTCATTTTGCCATGAATTCTGATATGTGTTCTCCACGTTGAAATTCACGATTCAATCACTATTTTGCTTAGAATAGTGGCTACTTCACTGCTAAACAGCATTAACAGGGTAACCTCTTGAAGGTGACTGACTGGAGCTTGCAAGAGAGGTGCTGAAGTTGATTCTGTAGCCACAGAGAAGCATGGCTTTTGAGCGAACTGACATCAGTCCTCCGTAAAAATAACTGAATGTGTAGAAGTAGAACAAGCTACTGCATCAGCTTTCCTAGAATTCCCTGTTATTGATGTATTGTTTGGCAACCTTAGCCCTTGAAGGTATAGCAGACAGAACACAGATTTTAGGTACAAAACAATAGCTATCATGATATCTACCATTTACTGAAAACCAACTAGAGGTCACACCTTCTTCAAAGAACATCATATATATTTTCTCAAATATCACAGAAACTCCATAACATTTTGACTATTATGTTTTCTATCTCAGAAAATTAAAGATCAGCAAGGTTAAATATCTTGTAAAATAATGCTTTACAAGAATATCATTTTAAACCATTATAATTTGAAGTCAATTATTTTGAACATGTGTTTATTGGAGGATGCAACTTCATGCACCTTATTTAATTATGCTCTTTTCCACACCTACAAAAATGGAGAAGTACTAATAGCAGCATTAATTTAGATCATTAAATGGCATAATCAATACATGATACTCATTATATAGTAGGTACCCATATATATCTTATCTCCAGTTTGGTCAGAGGCTTCCTCCCACTTATTAGGTATCACCAATTGCATCCTAAATGAAATAGTTTCTGTGTCTTAGTTAACAAACAATTATTAACCTATATTGTCTTCCAAACTCTGCAAATGCAAAGATTATCCCAGTTCTCCAGGAACTCACTATCTAGTGGTGGAAAAGATATTAAGCAACATAATCTCAGAGATAGTGCATATGTTAAAGTGGTTGGACTACTGGATGTATTTGTTATACACAGTCAAACAACAACAAAAACTGATCCAGTATATATAATGAATAATTCCATATACATATCTGAAAGTTTTTGTGCTCCTGAAAAGTACATTTTAAGCAAGGCTGAGCTATATCACTACATGGCAATAATTGGCCAGTGTAGAGTAGTAGCTACACTCTTACATGTGGCAGGTGTCTTTGAGTAATTATAGATAGACACCATACATTTTTTTCTCTTCTTTATTTTACCTGTCTGCATATTTGTGTCCCAACCCTTGTAGAAGCCTTTAGATTCTATAAGAATCAGGAAAAGGTTTGGCACAGTGTCAACACAGGTTAAATATTTACTATATTTGTTGAATGAATTAATAAATGAATGACAGAAATTCAAAGAAAAGTATAGTAGATTTTTTAAAATTAATCTCTTTATCTTAGATTCGAATATCTTTTATCCATTGGCAACTGATATAGGAAAATGACTGAGAAGATACAAAATTCTCAGCATGACAACACTTAGAAATAATCAAAATGTGCATCATACAGGCCACAGATCATCAACACCATAGTTGACCATCAAAAACAAAAATTTATTTAATCCAGGACTATTAACCCTGTATTTGCTGTGTCTGAGGGATTTTCATATATTTCCAGCACTAAATTAGGCTTACTCTTTGATGCCCTTTCCTAAATTATGGTTTTAAAATACAAGACAAAATAAAGAAACACTCTCTCCCCTCCTCCCACACACACACACACAAATGAAGATAACATCACTTTTGTAGAAAGAGGGGAAAGAAAGGATATGAGATAAGTACAGAGGTGGTAAAGATGGACGTTGAATGCAGCAAGATCTAAGTTGAAATATTGCTTCTATTAGTTACTACCGTGTAATCACGGTCAAATTTTTTAATATCTCAGAAATTTTGTTTCTTTTGTTCTAAAAACAGAGATAATACTTAGCTTTATATCAGTCTGAACATTAATGGCATTACCAACATTTAATAAGACACATAATAAGACAAATAAAATTTATTGTTCTTTTCCTTTCCTGTTTCTTACAACTTTATGGAGAGTTTTTTCTTTCTGACTCAGTATTATCCTCCAAAACTCTGAAATTATAATTGTATGTACATAAAAATCTAGAACTTGATTTTTTTTTTACAAACTACCAATTGATATCCAATTTAAATAGTAGTATGCTTAAAATAACTTTTAAAAACATAAGAAAACATTGTTTCTAAATTTCCATATTTTATATTATCTGGAAGTTTATCTTTTTACCAAAACATTGTAAAAGAATAACATTATTGAAAAATTAGTTTTTATGCATTTACAATTTGTATCTCTCAGTCTGTAAATAAAACTTACTGGTTCAAAAGACACATATATCTGTGTTTATGTGCCTATGTATATATATATATATATATACATACACACTCACATACAAACATATCCTTCATCCAAGAGAAAGTTCTAGGAGTTTAAGCAAGAGCCACAAAACCAGTATCTCAGCTTCCCTGAAGGATATGATTGAATGCTCTTTATTTTACAGTAGTGACCCCATATTCTCCTGTGCCAAATATGCAAGTCCTAGCAGTGAATTTAAACCCAATCTCATTTTAAGTTTCCATTGTGTCTGGCATGATCCTCATTTTTCACTGCATTGCCCTCATCAAGGCCACAGTCCTGTCTAAGACGCTGCTATTGATAAACAAAGAGCTGTAATTGAACTTATAATTACACATACTTTTCTTCCCACCACCAAAGTAATACTATAAATGAGAGGAAACTGACTTTTATGGTTTGAAATAGTGGGTAATCTTAAACAGCAATAACAGTTTGCCTACGATTGATGTTAAATAGTAACACTGTATAATGGGCTCACTTCTGACCCTTAAAGAGTAACAAATAATTGCATTAATTTTCTATACGTTAGCACACCTTTGAAAAGGGCTTTTAGCTGGAGATGAAGGAAAGCCCACATCCTGAAACTGGTTATAGCTAACTTGCAAACAGCTGACCGTTTCCTAATAATTGTAAACAAATGCACTTTACTTGTTTTTATGGGCATTTTGTTTAAAGCAGGGGTCTTTCCACACGTATTGAGTAAACAGTTTCTAAAGAGGCCTTTTAGCAGATAACCACAACGTAAGTGAGGGCATTTCAAGTTCACTAACTTCACACTGTTTTCTTCGCCCTTCTCTTCCACAGCTATTCCCCAAGAAAGTCTGAGCTCTCACAGGGCCACTCGAGCACCATGGACCACCAGGTTAGGCGCAGCTCTGCCCTCTCCTTCCTGCTCTGTCCTCCTTTGTTATTCTAAAATAGGAGGCACGGTTGTATTGCTCTCCATGTATAACCACCTGCTACCTAGAAACTTCCATTTATTTATGCAATAAATATTTGCTGCCTATGTTGTGCTAGCATTGTTCCAGGTGCTGAGGACATGGAACAAGCGAACCAAGTTTAAGACCTCAAAAATCTCATACCCACTAGGGAGACAGAAAAAAAAAAGAACTGTAATATACCATAAAGTAATGACAATCATTATAAAGAAAAATACAGCAAAGTGTGGAATGCAACACTTGGAGGGTAATTGCAGATAAAGCAGTTGGTCAAAGAGGGCTCCTGACATTTGAGTGGAGGCCTGAATTGCAGGAATGACTATAGTCATGTGGGTATCTTGAGAAGAAAATCCAGGCACATATGGGTCTAAATGTCCTTATAAGACAATCATGAAGCTATTCAACATTTGCCTAATCAAACACAGTAACACAGGAAGCTTAATAGAGGAAATCACTCTGAATGACAGAATACATTTATTTCTAGTGTTGCACTGATTTTCTGATTAACATATTTTCAACTTTATAAAAATTAACTATGAAGTAATCAGCTTCCCAGAGGTCTTTACTGCTTTAAGGGCATCCATAACACCAACATTTTTTTCTTTATCTATGTATGTTCTTTTTTATTCTACCTGGTATGAGGGTCCACCACTTGTATACGTTCAAAAACTATCACAAACACTGTTTGCAAAGAGGAGAAATGCCATTTATAAGATAGCATGGCTCTGAATTCAGAGAAAGCTGGATATGAATTCTCCCATCCAAGTACTAACCAGGACCGACCCGCTTAGCTTCTGAGGTCAGACTAGATCGAGCGTGTTCAGGGTGGTAGGGCCATAGACTGGATGTAAATTCTAATTATTCTATTAATCATTATCTATGAGACTGTAGTCAAGCTTACCCAATCCATGGTTTGTGAAGTGCATGGGGTCCAGGACAGCTTTGAATGTGGCCAAACACAAATCTATAAACTTTCTTTAAAAATACAAGATTTTTTTTTTTTTTTTTTTTAGCTTCTGCTATCATTAGTGTTAGTGTATTTTATGTGTGGCACAAGACAAGTCTACTTTTTCCGATGTGGCCCAGGGAAACCACAAGTTTGGATATCCCTGCTCTTAGTATTCTGTAGTCTGAATGTTTGTGACCCAATCCCCATTTCACACCTTGAAATCCTAACCCCCCAAAACATGGTGTTAGAAGGAGGGGCTGTTGAGAAGTGATTAAGTTAGGAGGGTAGCGCGCTCATGAATGAGATCTTATGAAAGAAACAGCGGAGCCCCCTAGCTTTTCTTCCCTCATGTGAGGATACAATAATTCTGTTATCCAGAAGAGACCCCTCATCCGACCACGCTGACACCCTAATCTTGGACTTCCAGCCTGCAGAACTATAAAAGATAAAATCCTTCTGTTTATAAATCACCCATCTATGCCATTTTGTTAGATTAGGGTGAACAGAGTAAGACAGGGAACATTGTTCACATCGCTTGACCTTAACTGTTGTAAGTCTTAAAGACAGGCAAACATCCTCAGCTTTTTTCTGGATTTACTGAGGTCAGGTACACAAAAGGTTTGAGCAAAGGTGACCACAGATGGTGGATATTTCCACACTTTATTCCATGTGATTTTTACAATAGCCCAATTTACCTAAGGGGAAATGAA
>PVKE010015316.1:0-33642 GCA_004027555.1 Craseonycteris thonglongyai
GTTCATCGCAGCACTGTTCACAGTGGCCAGAACATGGAAACAACCAAAATGCCCTTCGATAGATGACTGGATAAAGAAGTTGTGGTACATTTACACAATGGAATACTACTCAGCAATAACAAATGTTCCTTATTTATTAATATGGTGTATTGCATTGATTGGTTTTAATATATTGAACCGATCTTACATTCCTCAGATAAGTCTCACTTGGTCATAATGTATAATCATTTTTGTATGTTGTTGAGTTCAGTTTGTTAATATTCTGTTGAGTATTTTTTATTTATATTTATGAGTAGATATTGGTCTGTGTTTTTCTTTTCTAGTGATATCTTTGTCTGATTTTTGTATTAGGACAATACTAGTTCCATAGAAGGATTTGGGGAGTGTTTTCTCTATATTTTTTGGAAGAGTTTATAAAGGATTCATGTTAATTACCTTTTTTAAGCATGTAGTAGAATTCTTCAGTGAAGTCTTTTGGTCAGGAAGTGTTTCATTTATTAGTTCAATTTCTTGATTTGTTACAGGTCCATTCAGATTTTATATTTCTTCTTAACTCAGTTTAGGTAGATGGTGTCTTTTAGGAATTTGTCCAGTTCAACTAAGGTTATTAATTTGTCAGCATATAATTGTTCATAGTATTCCTATGTAATTCTTTTTATTTCTGTAAGATTGATAATAATATACTCTCTATCATTTATAATTCAATAATTTAGTCTTTTTTCTTTTTTCTTGGTCACTTTACTTAAAGGTTTTTCCAATTTTGTTAATCTGTTTAAGAATCGACTTTTGGTTTCATTGATTTTCTCTCTTTTTTTATTTTCTCTTTTATTTATTTCCAAGCTTATATTTATTTTTTCCTCATTTTTCTTGCTCTGGGTTCAATTTACTCTTCTTTTCTGATTCCTTGAGGTAGAAGTACAGGTTACTAATCTGAGATTTTTCTTTTAAGATTTATTTTTATTGTTTTTGACAGAGAGAGGGGAGACAAACAGAGAGACAGAGAGAAGGGCGAGGGTCCAGAGCAGTCTCCATAGTTGCATGTCATTAGTTTTCTACATAGTTTTGTTCCACAGGTGGGTGTGGGGCTGCGCAGAGCAGGAACCAACCAGGGGCCTCCCACACAGGAAGCACGCCCATGCAAGCCGGTGGCCTCCCACATGAGAAGCATGGGTTTAGGGCAATGTTTTATAACCTTTGTGTTATTAAAAAAAAGTAAAGTAAACCATTATTCTCAAAATAATAAAATATGATTATGCCTGGCAATTTTTTGAACCATTGGAACTAGAATGTGACTTAGTAAAAGGAAAGAAGTAGCATCAAATTATCACAAATGGGATAAGATTTGATTTAGAACATATATTGTTCAGAGTACTATACAACAAACTTTTCTGTCTTCTAATGAATTTGACTGATTGAATTGAGTGCTTTCAAATAAAAGTCAGTTGTTTTTTGAGGAAAACATGCTATCAAGAGAATGACAGGTTGCGAAAAAAAGTTACGGCTCAGTTTGTGTTTCTGATTTCTGTGTGTTTGAAACAATTGCTTTATTGGCCTGGATCTCACTTTCTCCATTTATGAAATCAGAGGCCAATTGTAAAGTGTGCTGAGAACTTTAACTGAAAGATAGCCATCAAAGTGCAAATCATAACCAGACATTTTACTACGTTCACGTTCATCTGTTTTTGAAATTCGTGCTCTTTTTTTCCCTAGTCTCACAGAGGAAATACCATCCACATATTTCACCCTGTTGTGATGGATTATAAGAAGGGATATGGAAGTCAGCTCTGAATTTCCTTTTCATTTGGTGTGTGTAAACGAGTCTTTAATGTTATTGCCCTGTTGTTTTGTGGTTTCCTTTCCTCTACGTCAATGGCATTCATGTAAAGGGCTTTCTCCAAGATTAAACGTTTGCTTCATTGGCAGCATTTCTGAATTTTATCTGCCAAATTCTTCACATATAGACTACATAAAGTTAATTTTTTTTCAACTGAAAATTTGATGATGTCTTGGCACCTTGTCACTGTTAGGACCTTGACAGGGAAAGCAGGCAACTGTTGTAATGCAGTAATGCGTATAAAGATGAAATTGTGATGTGGGGCGGGAAATGGAAGAGTACTGAAGGGACGTTTTTTTGTGTTCATATGAAAGAGAAATCCCTTTTATCCAGGAGTCTGATTCAACAGAAAATATGAGTCAGTGATTATAAGACAGAGATGCAAAAGTTAGGCAGGCTTAGAATAGTGGGTGTGTCCAGGGCATTTCTCTCGTCAAGAAAGCTGCTCTGCTTCTGAGAACTGGAGATGGTTTGTGAATTTCTAGGTTAGTTCTGCAGCTGGGATGCGGAGTCTGCGGGCTCAGTGGTATGTACAGAATGTGTTTGATCAGTTTCCCCACTTGGAGTTGAAGAGGGGGGAAAAAAAGAATATGATCAAAATATATACGTTGAAAGTATGAGTTGAATCCTGGGTAATAAAACTTAGCTTGAATTAAATTCTAGAGAAATGTTTGAATTCTGTTGAAATGTTTTGCTATAGAAGAAGCTCAATTAAAAAAATCTTTTTTTATTGTATGAAAAACACAGAGACTATTTTAGTGCTTCCATAAGCATTTGCAAATCTCCTGTTTTTCCCCTCTCCGCAACATCTCCAGGAATGTGACACCAGCTCTGTCATTTGGGGAATAGAATACAGAAACAAGCATGATGACAGTCTTCATGACCTTACTGTATCCTTGACAACCAAGAGATGTTAGTCAAAAATGGCTTTAAGAAAACAAGGGTTGGAAATGTTACTTTTTCTTTTGAAAACACTTTGGTAGAAGCTTACTCATGAAGCTTAATACTTTTATCTCTCTTTCCCTCATGAGTTCAAGGACTTATTTTCCTTCACAAGGTACCCACGAAGAACACAACCTAATACCAACAGTATCCTGGGGAGTGTAGAACTTTATTCTGTGGGTGGATTACTCATCCAAGGTCACCCAGGATGTTGGAAGAGAGGCTGGGACCAATCCACAGCACTGGTCTCAAGTCTTGTGCAAATAACTGTCAACAGCAGCTCTCCTTTATAAAACTTCTGGACAGCTAATATGAGATATTCTTATGGGGAAGAAACAAGAGGGCAGCAAGGTGGCTAAGTTCTTTTATTTGTGCAAAGAGTACTCAAGTAGAGAGGTTATTCTGTTGTATTCTGGAATTCTTGAATTGTTTCTGTTACAAACTGTGCAGGTGTTGAATGTGCCATTTATTTATTCCGTGGCTCATTTTACTTATTCAAATTTAAGCTTGGTGATGTTTGATCTGTCTATCTGAACAAAGCTGTTTTAAGGATGAAGGGAGATAATATAACAAGTGAAGTGTTATATAAGCATGTAATATTTGGCATTGGCACCATATTAAATAAAGGCAATGTAACAAATTATCTCTACAAAGCAAATTTGCATTTAATAGATTCTTAGTAAGATTGGTCAAATGAATATGGATTTGTGGAACGTTGGAGCAGAGGGAGACTTTGTTAGTCATGGGAAAACAAGTCCCAGAATTGTAATGTGACTTAACCAAACTTTGTAACTTGTTCCTGTCAGGGTCCCTTGTCATGTCCCCCATGTCCCTGAGTCTTGTTCTATTGCTCCTTCTGATGTACCACATTGCCATTCTTAGGCACCACTATGGTAGCTTATATCCTATTATAGATGGAGAATTAAAAATTACTAAATTCTAGCTACAGGTAATACTTTAAAAAGGTTTTACAATTACTTCCATGAACTATTTTAAAGTTTCTGAACCTGTTTTGTTTTGTTTTTTTAATTTTTTGTTGTTGTTGTTTTTTAGAGTTCTGTCCTCAGGAAATACTATAAACACAGGTGAGAAGAAACAAACATTTATTTAAAATTAATTATTTCCATTTAAAAGGTGTAAAAGATTTTTAGAACTCCCCAAAATTCACACATGATTCATTTCTAAGAATATTTTCCTATAATTGCAAACATGAAATTGTAGCAGTGTTTGGGAGGATACAGATTATTTCAAACTTTTCCCCCTCTAATTATCTCCTGATTAAAAATAACTAAGGACACAAAATTTCATTCAATAATATAATATTTATTATTTAAAATTATCGATGTAATATTAAAAGATGATAACAGGAATAAGAAATGCAAATATTGTGCATGTAATCAATTCACATTTATCGAGTCAGAACTATATAATATTTATTCAATTTTTAACATGTTGTGGCTTACACAGAGAGTATTTGGAGAAGAATCAAGGGAAAGTTTTATGTTCATTTCTGGCCAAATCAGAAGAAAATTGTAATCAACACATTCAGGAGTGTCCATTTGTAGTTAGGTTCCATCTAAATTTAGGAATTAGATACAGTTTAAACCCATCATTGATAAAAATTCATTTTGTTAAAACTTCCATAGCTCAATTAATCATATGCCAGTTTTAATTCTTGATTACAAGGTGGTTTTAAATCCACTAACAATGGCTCCTTAGTCCTATTTGAACCACACTGATGATATTTTTGGTTGATGTGTTATCTTGTAACACTGACAAATTAGAAAAATGAACTACATAAAAAAGCAGACATTATTTAGTTTAATTGAAGAAGTGCTGTGACTTGTACACAACATAAAAATTAATATCTTGTTTACTAAAGTACACTTACCGTAGGGCTTTTTTATTACTGACTAGAAATAATACAAATTTTGGCCCTCTAAGAAATTTTTTTGAGAGAGAAAAAATAAAAAGAGAGAGATGAATTCAAATTAGAAAAAAAGCTGGAAATATTGGAATTTCTTTGTTTAAAGTAATGAGGGTAAACATACAATAAGATATTTATATAGATTGTTCTTTGGGTGGATCTGAAGTGAGTTTACCATGACAACTGTTCAATCATGAAGTGAGTTCAGCAGACAATTTCTGTTTGGTGTAGCAAGAAAAGAAGAAAAAATAAGTCAATGTTCACAAAAACACTTCAAAAATAAAGATCATACTATAGTGACACATTTAAAAATTCATCTGTTCTAAGCTCTTTAAAAACAAGTTGAATCCGTCAACATTTTGTCTGTGCTGCTATTGAACCCCAGAATTTTGGAGCTCAGACAGCAACACATGAGTTTCTAAGGCCTTATTCTGCCAAGGTGAGCACTGCTGAGGAGCACTCCTTTATCTTTACCCTGTTTTTCACTTTTATCTGGACAACAATGGCTCGGCTATAACAAGTTAGCAGCAGCAGCCAAGGGTGTCAAGATGGTCAATATCTGCTATCATCTAATTGACCAAGGCACTTGGAGTCTTTAGGAATGTAGAAGCAATGGTGAAGGTGGATATTAGCGACACCTTTGAGACATTTCCATGATTTTCTTGGATAGCTGTTAGAACCTGATTCCAGAGCAAATAGACATAAAGTAGCAATAAAATGGGAAGAAATAACATCCTGGGCTAAACACGGTCCTACAGGCTTCATTTCTGGATAGAGGTTTTATATGACACTTGGGAGTTCTTTGGTATATTTTTGAAAAATTAATTTGTACCCAGGCACTTGTTCCTTGACCTACCTTGAGTCAGACTTGAAGTCTTCCCATTTTCTGGTTGTGTAACTCTCTGATCTTTAGTTGAGGATTAAGTAAGACCATGATGAAATTGGGTTGATTATGGTATATAGAGCTTGAATAAGAAATAAAGTCAGAATAGGTTTTGCTATAATAAAAGCCAGATGTGTAATTCGTGCTTGCAGCTGAGTATATACCAATATTCCATCACATGCACAGTTTGCATATTTGGAAGATAAGGCAAGAAACAATGATACAGAAAAGGGAGGCAAATCTAGAGAAGAACAAATCACCGAAATTACTTTTGGGAGTAATAGCAGATTTTGTCATGTCTTCTTATGTTGCTCTAGCTAAGATTCCATAGCAGAAGGTGCTGGAGGAGTTAGGAACCAGATCACCAAAGTTTTATTGTTCATCCTGGTTTTGATGACCTCTGCAAGTCATAACTTGGAACATCTAAAATCTCTGTGACACAGGTATTTCCTCTGTGTTTATGGAAGAGGTGTATTGTACTTTGGGTTCCTCAGATACAAGTTCTGAAATACTGAGATTTGTGTACAGCAGGCGTGTGGCAAAGTGCTCTTGCCAACAATACTTTGAGAGAGGTAAGGAAAGCAAGATTTAAGCAGAGAAGATGTTGTTATAATGTTCTTGCAATAAAAGTCTCAGCCACTTCTACTAAAAGTTTTGGAGCTAAAGTAGTCTTTGAGAGTTATCTCAAATTGGGCATGAGAATGTCAGTTTTTAATAAAAATCAGTCACAGGATGCACAGTCATGCAGATCAAGAAATAGGCTCAGAATGGTAAAGTCAGTGCCCTAAGTCACATAGCTTTTAAATGGAACAGCTATGGCCTGACTCCAGACCTATGGTTACAGCCAGATAATACATCGCCCCTTGGCAGAGGGTAGAGAATATGTACTCCCATTGAGCAATGACCTAATACTGGTAAGTAAAATAAATGTTTCTCTGAAGTTCTTTATAACTATCTGATGTGCATATCTTTTGGTTTTACATAATATAGATAATAACACACTAAGAAAACTTTTTTATTGATAAAATTTTTAGTTTTCTTTCACATTAAAATTTTCTGTTTTTACTTATAGCTTACTGGTAATCTCAAACAAGACTTGTTTTAGGTCTCATATTAGCTGACCTTGCCTTAAAACTGGATCAGAAAACCATCTCAGTGTAATAAATTCTTCTTTTCCTTGAATTAATATATTAATATATCAAAACAATAAATGTAGTAGAACTTTTGTAGTTTAAAGTATTTCCTACCTACTTTATGTGGAGCTTTGTGGCCAGGGCAGACATGTGGAACCCACGCTTCCGAGTGGTTATGACGTTTGCATGAGGTTGCACAGTCCGTGCAGGTGATCCAGGCTTTCCGCACAACTTTCTGGGATCCACGTTTTCCTGTGTGTTCCTTATATGCTGCTTTACCCCGAGGAAAATTCCATCCATGGCTCCAGATCTAGAAAGTAGTGTGTTTTAGCATATGAGTCAATGGAGGAACCAGGGCCAGTCTGTTTTCAGTGTGAGAAGAGCAGCCAAAACCACTGCAAAGAAGGACTGGAACTCTGATCTCCCATGAGCTCTTAAGAAAAATAATTGCTCTGGAAAGGGATTAAGAGTTTCAAGAGAACTCATTATCTGTTTTCTTTGGATGAACTCTTTGTTATTAGTCAATGTGATGTGGGCTGGATACCTCATTAGAACCAGTAATAGAAAATATTGATCCTGAAACTTGTGAGAAGCATGAAGCAAGCATGAGCTTATTTCAACACTTCCATAAATGGTAACTTTTATTCTAGTTATCTGAAGCTTTCTTGATTATTATGATTTGAAAGGGATCCAGCTAAAATAACATTTGCTTAGATTCTTGGGCAAAACTATTTAACTTGTAGTTGTAGAAAATATACTACATAAAAGGATTATGTCTATTTTTTTCTTAACTTTCCTTTCCTTTTCTTTTTGGTCACTTAGCCAAAGGGAGGTCCTGGAAAATATTCTGCACATGCTCAAGTGTGGGGAAAATGTATGTGTGTGTGTAAGAGGGAGACAGACAGAGAAAGGCAGGCACGCGCGCGCGCGCGCACACACACACACACACACTCACACACACACACACACGAATATCTCTGTCTGATTGTTTTGTAACAGCATGGGTTTTCCATAGATTAGCATGTTAGGAAAAGCTTTGAGACTGGCTAAGGTTTGGTTTGACTGCTTATAAGTGTTATTTTGATGATGTGTGCAGCGCATAGTGAGTGTTAGGAGATGAATCCTTGGAGGCAGTGGTCAGAGCTACATTATCTCTATGGAAGGATTCAGGCTCCATTTCCTGCAGAGAGGTTGTCTCACGCAGTGCTGATGGCTGTGACACATTGACCAATGTAGCCTCTGGTAGGGCCAGAGTAGTGCCACATTTTGGGGGGCAATGACCAAAGATGTGTTGCTGCCAATAGTGAAGATAGACATTATTAGAACAGGTGGATAGTGCAGGAAAGGTAACTGACATTTCCTAAGTTCTGTAGGGTGACTTGAAGTTACAACTAAAGCAGTTTTGGGTAGAGATTGAAATGTCCATGGTTATGCACAAAAAGTTACTAGGTGTTGTCAAGAACTGAGAGCACTGATTTTAAGCAATGACTCAGGAAATAGAATACCAGCATTAGAGGTCTTACCATTTGGCAAATTTAATCACTTTAAAGAGAATTATGCCCTGGACGTGAGCGCCACAGAAAATTTTCAAGGCTGAATCAAATAATTGTGTTGTACGTAGTAGTGCCAAAAACTTTAAAAAAGTTCATAAACTTGATTGAGTAATTGATTCTAGAAATTTATCTTAAATAATTTAAAATATGAGCAAATAATTAACTGTAAGAATTGTCTGCAAATTTTTTTATTAATTAAAAATCAGAATAAATCAAATATATGGTGATGGAAAGTGAGCTGATTCTGGGTGTTGAGCACATAAAGTGATGTATAGACAATGTAATGTAGAATGTACACCTGGAAACAGTGTAATTGATATCAATCAATGTCACCCCAATACATTTAACAATAAAAAAATTAAGAATTTGTTAAATAGATTATGTAAATGCATATAATCAAATCATCTTTAACCATTAAAGATGATGGTATAAAATATGTGTATTATATATTAATATATTATATATTTCTGTGTATATATACTTATATATATATATAACTTTGAAATATTTCAAACTCACAGAAAAGTTGAAAAAATGGTGCAATGAATATCTGTTAACTTGCCATAACTTCTGTTTATCTTTCTCTCCCTTTATTTTTTCTCCCTCTCTTCCTATATCTGTACATGCACGTTCTTCCATTTTGTGAATCCTTGTGAAAACAGGCTACCGATATCATGAGGTTTTGCCTCTTAATACTTCATTCACTATGCCTTTCCCAAGAGTAACTTGTCTTTCACACACAACACCATTACCACATCTAAGAAAATTATCATTAATTCAGTAACGTCATTTATAAACATACTTAAATTGTCCTAAGAATTCTCTATTATTCTTTTTTTCTGATTCAAATTTCAATGAAGTTTCATTCATGACATTGACTACTATCTATCTTTTGTTCCCCTTAATCTAGTCTTTCAATGTCAAATCTTTTGAAAAGTCTAAACTAGCCTTCACACAGTATAGAATGCCCTATATTCTGGATCAATGTGTTTCTTAATGATTAAATTTATTTCAGGCACAAACACTTTATAGGTGATGTGTCTACCTCCCACTACATCATATCAGGAGGCACAAATCATCAGGCAATCACATTATTGACAAAGCCCAGCTTGACTGGTAAATGCCTGTATTTTAAAGTCATACTTCCTTTTTTGTAATTAAAGTAGGTTGGTATTTTGAAGTGTAAATGAATGTTTATAAATATGGAAAGGTCTTCATTCTCTATTAATATAGGTAGAAAATGATGAACTATAATAAAATCAGTGTTGCTGAAAAGATTACTCACACACACACACACACACACACACACACACACACACACACACACACACACACATACTGCAAGGTCTAGAAGGATACACATCCCAAGGTATTTGTAGTGGTTATGTCAAGGTTATATGACTACAAGTGATTTTTATTTTGTTATTTAAAAATTTTTTATAATAACTATAGATAACTTCTATAATTTTTAAAGTCAGTAAAATGGATTAAATGCAACTGATATTTTATAGTCTACTTTAAATATTTAAACATAGTATGTTTGTTCTCCTTTTATCCCTACTTGCTTTGGTGACAGCAACGTTAAATTTGTTGTTTGCAGAGTTGGAATGACTTTTATCATTATACCAGATCCTGCTGTGCATAGTTCCCTCAGAAAGAACAGTTAAATTAATTTAAGAACAGAATTCTCACACTAACCTCCAGAATTTTAACATGTATATTTTATAAGTATAGCGTACCTTAATGAGTACAGTATACTTTATAAATTAAAATGAAATCATCACAGTAAAGCACTTTTTTATTTCTTTCTCAAGGACAGAATAAAAATGCTATGGTTCTGTCTAATTTTGGCAGAGGCCCTATGTTTATTTCAGTAAAGGAAGTAACTTTATTTAGCATAGTCACAGGGATCTGGTGAGTAAAGGAGAGGGGAATCTAGGCTTATCTTGTGTGTGACCCGTAAGTGTACGCCAGGTGGTAGGGCCACCAAAGACCAGAGGCTTAGGGCTCTGGGGCAAGGATCTGGAAACCGTCTTGGCTAAGAGACAGAGTTGAAGATGGCCAGATCACAGCCTCCTGCCGCCTTTGTTATGGATACACAGCCTGTTGTTGCTGGAAGCAAAGGCTGCCACTGGCGTTCCATGGAAGCTGACCAGGCAAGAGGCAATGATGTTGGGCTCTCTCCTTGGGGAAATCTTTATTTCATCCCTGGGAAGGCAGACAAGCTGTAGCAAAAGGAAACCCACACCTAGTAACTGATACACAGCAATGACGTCTTGCTGGGAGATCTGCAGAACAGGGCTAAATGGAATTCTGCATTCCATTAGCTGTAAGCAGGATATAAGGGATTAAAAGGGAGTTGGAGTGGGCTGCACAAGGCTAAAAATTATCTACTAGACTCACTGATATTTTTCGCCAAGAACAAAAATGCACCCATTGTATATATTTGCAAAGATAAATCCTCTGAAATAATATTTCTGGAGAAAATAATAAAATTTGACTCTAGACAAAACAGCGAATAGGTGGTTTAATTTGGTGATATGCTACTTCTATTTCAATGTCCATCTCCTGCAACCCTGAGAGCCCATTTTTCTTACTGTTATGTTACTTTCCGTTGAAGATTCTGTTCTCTATTTTGTATCTTTGAATTCAAGTTTTTAATGCAAACACAGAAATGCTGGGATGGTTCACTGGGTTAAGCACTCATCTTGCAGCCCTGGGATCCAAGGATCAAATCCTGGTCCTGGCCCATATGGACCCATATGGTGACCAGTTCAGTTCTCACCCGAGCAAGTCTCCTATGTGGGAGGTCCCCTCCCCTGAGCATGCTTCCCATGTGGGAAGCCCCACCCTCCCTGCCCAAGGGTGTGCCCCCCATGTGGGAGGTCCATGGCTGGTACCTGCCCTGTGAGGCCCCACGCACACCTGTGGAATGAAACTATGTAGAAAACCAATGACTAGAAACTATGGAGACTGCTCTGGGCCCTCCCCCTTCTCTCTCTCTCTCTCTCTCTCTCTCTCTCTCTCTCTCTCTCTCTGCTTCTCTTGTCTTTCTCTGTCTAAAACAATAAAAAAAAAATCTTTAATACAAACACATGCTGATAAAACTTGTTTGGGTTAAAAGAACCCTAGTCTAAGTGTCAGAAGACCTGGACTCGAGTTTCAGCTCCCTTACATACTGGTTATATAACTTGTGCACACCTTTTAACTTTTCTTCTTTTTTTTTATGTTTTATTTTTATTTATTTTATTTTATTTTTGTTAAATTTATTGGGGTGACATTAATTAATATCAATTACATATTTTCCAGGTGTACAATTCTACATTACATTGTCTATACATCGCATTATGTGCTTTCTAAGCCTGTTTTATCACCTGTAAGTGGGAATCATAACTCAATATGTAACATACATTTTAGTACATAATCAGAGAGGGGAAGTGGATGGGAACTAAGACTTGTTGAGCATCTCCTCTATGACAGAATTCATGCTGGGCTAATTTGTATGGCATGGGTTTCAGCTTGAGTTCAGTCTAGAGTCACCATTTTGAGTTTGTAATGTGTAGGTGTTTGGTGACCTGGCAAAATGGTGCTTCAGTAGTTTGAGGTAACCAAAGAGCATCCTGGAAGATAACTTAGACGGAAGAAAGAACAAGTGCAACAGACAACTTGGTTTTATAACACATTATTAGCAGGGAGGGGTTTCTAAGTAAAGAATAGTGTTAGTCACTTGCTTATAGATTTTCAAGTCCAGCCTTGGATGAATTTACATCTGAAGTCTATGAATAAGTAGAGATATATGCAAACAAAAGAGAAAGACCATTTACAATAAAACTTTGTAGGAAATTAATCCCTGTTTTCACACCTTTATGGAAAAATGTGACACTATGGAGGAAGTATGACATTCCATCGCTCCCTTTCCTATGTCAGTACCCTGTCAAGAGGTGAAATCTACTTCTTCCATCCCCTTGAAACAGTACTAGGCTTAGTGGCTTGTATGATTAATAGAACGTGGCAGAAGTGATATTCAAGGTTTTCTGCGGCTTGGTTATAAGAAGACTTGCAGCTTGCATTTGGGTCCTTTGAAATGATATGTCTTGCAACTCCATGCTACCACATATGAAGCACATCTCAAGACTATCATTCATGAAAAATCCAAGATGTGTGGAGAGGCCCTGGAGGCAGCATGTGGAGGGAGACCAAGAAGCACTGAGGTACTGGACACTTGAGTGAAGAATCATCATAGGAGTCCCCATTCGAAGAGGCCATGAGGATCAGAGATGACACATTCAGACAAGCTCTTCTCAAAAAACTATAAGCTAAATACAATTGTGTTTTAAGTCATTCAAGTGGCTTTAAAAGGAAGGGAGACTTGTGTATGTGTGTATACTTCAGGTGTCATTGAAAACAACTCTGAAAGCTATTTCTGTAAAGCAAAACAAGCTTTAAAAGTGACTTATTTGAAATAATATAGAAAAACTATGGTTAGGAGTGGGGTATGGTTAAGTTGGGCTCTAATGGGAGAGGACAAGTGAACTGTTGCTTAGCCAGCTATAGACATTTTAACCATGACCTCTGGCTATGCTTGGGCTTCCATGGGAAAAATTTCAAATTATGTCATGAAATGGGTGGTATCTTGAAAGGCTTATGGATAAGAGTTCATGGATTTCCCTTAGAGTTCAAATCAAGAAGGCTTTGAGAGAAACATTGAGACCTCCTTCAAACCCAGAATTGGACCTGGCATCCCCAATTATATTGGAATGGGGTTATATTGATGTGAGTATATGGACTTAAAGGGGCTCTGGGGTAATAGACAAATTCTTTATTAGCCTATGACTTATTTATTTGTTCAGAATATAAGCTTCTTTATCATGTAGGAGATGTAACTGAATACAAGTTCTTATGAGGGACTTAAAGTGAAAATAAAAACCAGGTAACA
This sequence comes from Craseonycteris thonglongyai, assembly GCA_004027555.1. Taxonomy (NCBI): domain Eukaryota; kingdom Metazoa; phylum Chordata; class Mammalia; order Chiroptera; family Craseonycteridae; genus Craseonycteris; species Craseonycteris thonglongyai. The sequence goes on from PVKE010015316.1 coordinate 13,209, forward strand.
ATGATTGAGTATAAAGAAGCCATCAGGTCCTTTTGGCCAAGGGCCTGGTCTCTGTACAAAAGACCCAGGACACTACCTTAGGCAGGCTGAGGCTGGTGGACTAGCTTAAGACATGCAAGGCCATGGCCCTCTGCTACGTGTGTTAGAGCTCACTGACCTACAGTACACAGACCATGCTAGCCTTGCTACGCCCTGGAAAGGCTGTAGTTCTGTAGTTCATGAGAGGGCCTCTTGGCAAACTGCATTCCTGTTTAAAGATTGAAGGACTAACCAAGCGATAATTCGGCTGCAATGTTGAAAGTACAAGGGACTCAATGTGGTGAGTGTCTGCAGATAGAGTGATACATTTATTCCATGGGTCATGGAGAGGTTATCACAGCTCTACTATATTACAAGTTTACGTCAGGTACTTTTTCAAGGGAACTGTTTTTTGCTAGCTGGTTTAGGTGTGGAGATAGACAAGTGCTGAAGCAGGAGGCCTTTGGGCAGTAAGTGGATACAAGGAGGTAATTATTCACTGAGGTGCATTTCTTATATTTGACCATGCCTTCCCCTTGGGCATTGTATAATATGTTTTGAATCAGTTGCTCTTTATTAGCCATGAAAATAATCACTCTTCATTGGAGAGTCATTGTATTCTTTTGTGTATGTGTGTGATTTTAGCTTTTTAAAATTGGTTTTCACTAACTTGAAAACAATGTGTTTATAGGCTCCAGGTTGTCTGCCCACTTGTGAGTGGGGTCTTGGGTCAGGTCACTCAGCTTCTTACAGGATTCATTACTCACCTACATTGTGGTCTGCAATGTACACCATACGCCAATTGGAGGTAACTATATAGCAGGCTTTTGTCTGCATGAAGAAGCAGGAAATCAAAAGTAACAACTACTTCCTGACAGATTTAACTCTCCCTCTTATTGAGTAGATGTTCGATTATTTAAACATAGAGGGGAAAACAAGTTCCAACCTCTGTTGGGCAAGTATCAGGTAGGACACTTTGGGTACGCTCATGAAGTTTTGTTTTCAGCCAAGTCCATTTGAATGTAAGATAAACTTTCTATAGGAAATGAGCAATTGATTATGCTCACTGTCGGAACACGCAGGGAATTTTGTTAATCCTGCACGAAATGGAGGACAGTCAAAAATGGAATTTTATGCCTAATATTTCTGAGATCAGCGCTGAGACCCAGGGCAATCTTGCCTTTTTGTGGACTGTATCCACATGGTTGGGAGACCTGGCTGATCAGAACTACACGGTAGCACATTCTCTGCTCTCACATCCTCAATACTAAGCAGATAAAATATCTGTATTGGGGATGTAGTGAAACGAAGGCTTCATATAATAGGAGATGGGTAACTACTTGGACAGGCCAATGGTGTAGAGCTCAGGCAGAAGAGAGATACGAAGAACAAAACATCCAAAGGTATACATACACGGCAGAAACCAGAGAGCTAGGCCTCAAATAGATTTTACTATTTGGTTTATATGCAGAACTTTGCCAGAGCTTTGAGGTTACATCTGCAAAAATTCAAGTAAAGAAAATAAGCCGAGCTCAAGAGATCTGAATTAACCAACTTGGTATTTGGAGGGTGAAGGTCTATGCTTGAACTTCCTATAACTGAGATCTCCTATTCTGGCATGATCCAAACAAATTTAAGGAAGGACAGAAATTATTCTTTGGAAGGAGAAGTGTGGGAAAAGATGGAAGATAAAGAAGAGTGGGAAGGGAATGAGAAGCTACATTAAAACTTCCCATTTAAGATTTAGAAGCAGAGGGTATGTAGAAATTATACCCTAGTTCATCTACTCTTCCACCCATCTGTCCATGTAGGAAAGAGAGTAAGAGAGAGACCAAGCCTTGCTGCCACACATCATCCTTTGAAAGTGGTTCGCTTATTTTAAAGCTTCCCAGTTGGATTCTTTAAAAATTTCTATGTGGGTCCTTCAAAATACAGCATTTCAATGGTTATAGTGAGGTAGAGAAGTGGGGGATTTGGTCTAAGGGACAATGTTTAAAGATAACAATCCCCTTTTGTTGTTGTTGTGATGCTATGAAGAGAAGCCAGAAATCAAGGAGTGAAAGGACACAGCTTTCCTTATGCTTTAATACCTTGACTTGGGACACATTTGGTAAAGCCCAGTGGGGAAACGTATCTCTGGCAATGTTCCTTCGATGAATAGAGAGCTTTTGTCTCTTAGGTTGTCAATCCAGCACCTTCCATCAGAATTAAGTTCACTCAAAAATTTAAAGCACCCCACCCCCTACAACCTCTCCTACATCCCTGAAGGATTATATTACTGTAATCAAAGTAACTCCAGGTAGAAAAGGCCTTGCAGGTTATCCGGTTCATCCTCTGTTCGTGCAGGGTTTCTTCCTTCAGCATGGCCGTTTCTGTTTGGCTCTGTCCGGTTTCCAGTGTCTTGAGTGAGGGAGCTTCCCGCCTTTCCCTGGGGAGACCATTCTCTAATCCAGTAGTTCTCACCGCCAGGAAGTCTTCTCTGATACCCATCTCGAATTTTCCCTTCTTCAGCTGTATCCCATTACCGCCAGGCACTGCCTTTGTATCAAGCCTGCCCCGCTTGGCTGCATGCTGTTTCCCACCTTCAACACCACTCCTGTTAAAACCCCTTTCAAGCTGTCCGCGCTTCTTTACACACCCTGTCCTCAGTTTTAAAGACTGCAAGGTCCCTTTTGGGGATTCTCTTTACCGTATTTTGTTTGCATTTTTTCTCATAGGTGAGCACAGACGTCTAATTTTTATAATAAGGTGAGATGTTATTAAAAACTTGTTTTTATCACTTTGGTAATTCTTATTATTTTCCCCGCAAACTAATTATTCACCTCATGTGTATTTCCTCAATATTCTTATCTTCACAGGTCAATTTTGTGATACACTTGATAGTGACAAATTTGTGTATGCAGGAACAGGAGGAAGAGAAATTTAATAAAGAAAGATGCTCTTTTTTTAAAGATTTGTTTTATTTCATTTTTGACAGAGACAGAGAGTCGGCGGGAAGGCTCTGAGCAGTCTCCATAGTTGTATATCATCAGTTTTCAATATAGTTTCATTCCACACAGGTGGGTGGGGCCCCACTGGCTGAAGCTGGGCTGGGGGCCTCCCGCATGGGAGGCCTAGCAGGAGGACTGCCCCCCATGAGCTGGGGGCCGGACCAAGGGCCTCCCACATGGGACGCCTGCCAAGGGGAGAACCAAACTGTGGGTCACACACCAGTTCAGCATATGAGTCCGCATAGGCTGGAGCTGGGATTCAATCCTATGACCCCCGGGGCTGCAAAGCGAGCACTTAACCTGCTAAGCCACCCTGGCATCCCCAAGAAAGATGTTCTTAAGCCATGAGATAAGTCAACTTTAGGGGAAGAGCCTGCAGAATCATTTGCAGTGTGCCTTTAAGAGGTTGCGTATTGTCAGGGACCTTAGAGTAAATGTCTTTTACGTTGTTAGCAGGATGGATTCAGGGGCTATTTGGTGCACCTCATAGGCTGGGTGGTATTTATGATATCCTGAATCCAGAGCAACCAAGGCAACTCCAGATTTCTGAGACTTTCCAAGCTGTCAGGGTGGACTCTAATTGTTCAGGTCATGTATGCCACGTCTGATGTGGGGAGAAATCCCCTTTTAAGGAGGGAGAATTTTAGATGACATGATAAATCTCACAATGTTCTCATTGGAAGGCTAGAGGCAGACTAGAGTGCTTGAATCATGGCTCAGCTACTTCTTTGTGAACTTGGAAAAGTTATTTAATCTCTCTTCACTCAGTTTTGTCATCTGAAAAGGGATTATTAATCATAGATTATCTCATAAGATTTTGGTAAGGATTAGGGTAATACTCATAAAGTATAGTACAGTGTTTGGCATGTAGTAATCACTCGTGAGATGCCCTAAGTTTACCTAGAACATCTTCCTGAAAGGTAAAAAAGGCACTGTCAAATTTATATCCAATGATGCTCATTGCAGTATTGATTAAATGGTAAAAATAGTTGGAAATAACAATATGTCTAACAACAGGGGATCTGTATCTGGAAATTTTCATTCATGTTAATTTAGAAGAGCAAAGTACAAAGTTGTACACATAGTGTGATCCTGGTTTCATTATATATATATATATGCGAACGTGTTCACATATATGTTCGCATTCACATGCAATCTTTTTGATGCATATATATATATATATGCATCAAAAAGATTGCATGTAAATGCACCAAAATATTACCAGTAGCTTTCTAAGGGTAGAGTAATTATGGTGGACACATTTTCCTACTATTAACAGAGATTACTTTTACTATTCTATTTCTAGAGATGGCATATTTTCCTTGTCTGGGGAATAACCTATATAACTTATGTTTTGAGTATATTTTGGAGTGAGAAATTTGCCTTAATCTAAGTCCCTGCAAAACCCTGATTCTCCATATTTAGCCTCTAGGTATACTTTCATAGGCAGGCACAAAAAAGAGACCTGAAAAATGACGTGCTTGACAAGTACCGGTAGTGCCTTGCAGGCTGTTATAGCACGACTTGCTGGTGGTGGGCAGCACTGCCCGGGCAGGCCACAGTCTCTGGATGCTTCCCTTCCTGCTTCCGAGCTCTCTCTATTCTCCGTTCTGAGTCACGTTCACATTCGGGGAAGACCTTGTCACTCCCTCCTCAGATAAAAAGACATTATTTACTTATTTTTAAATCAACAGATCTGAATTTGCATTCTAGCTTTGGAATTTGGGAGTTTTAATGTCTTTGAGTGTTGGGGAAAAAGGAAGCAGTATTTTTATGGTATGATGGGTTGCACTTCAAGTAAAAGTTAAACTGGAGACCAAGCAGTCATGTACAGTGGGGTAGTGACTCAGCCATCTTCTCACTCCACATCCTGTGCTCTTTTTTCTGCATCTAACAGTTGGCTTCTTGTGGATCAGATTTTTGGACAATAATGAGGAAGGTAAAGGAGGTAACCTATTTGGCAGTGTATGGAACATACTATATCTTCAATTTGGAATGATATCATCGTGATCGTGGATGAAGAAACTGAATGGGCTGACTTACAGCTAGGAACAGAACTTCCGGAACCTGGTTCCTAGGCTCGCTTCTTTAACAACAACAACAACGACAACACACAGACACACACACTGCAATATACTATCATTATTTCTATGAAGGAAAAGGTTTAGAAGTAAATCTATTATTATTATTTTTAGGTAATATTTCAGGTCAAGGGAAGTTTGTGACCCAGATAAAGCTTGTTCCACCACAGGTTACCCTATTTTGTGTTCAGAATCATACCATGAAAGATATTTTTCAGTGAAAGAATTGACTACTACTGATGGATTTACAAGTGAAATCATATACCAGTTACCTCTCATGAGCTAAGACTTGAACTCCTTCTGATGTTTTCTCAGTCTTTTTCTTGGTTGGCATATTTGTATTCACATAAACAGAACGGTGAGAGCTAGGTCTCTCCCAGATGTTGCCAAGCCCTCAGACTATTTGCTGCACAAAGAAACTAAAACTCAGTGATGTTCTACAGCCTAAAGTTACTTCTCTAGTTCCTGCCTTGGGTTGTAGTTAACCAGCCATAGTTTCAACTTCTAATCTCCTAATAAAAGACATTTGATAAATTATGTTTTGCAAATGGGTTATTTTAAGTAGCTGAGATGTCATACCTGAAGAATGTGATATTTATATCATGGACAATATCATTTTCTTGCTTTTTATTATAATCCTTTTTTCTGCCAAACTCAAGATGGCTGAAGGAGTGTTTCTGGCTGCTGTGTGGCTATGAGCTGTAATGTGCTTTGTGTCTGGTCCCCTGACCTTGGGACCACAAAGTAGGCTTCTAAAGATTCCACTGTTTGCCTCAAGCCTCACGCTGGGTCCCTGCTGCTGACCACATTTTGAATGTTTTTCTAATGATTTTTCAACTACTTCCTTGAAAAAAACAAAGTTCATTTCTGAACTCATCTGTTGATAATTAGGGTGACCAGCTGCTTGTCTTCTATTATAAGGCCTCATCAGGATTTCACAGGCAGGAGTGTTCACTCACCTTTGTACTGCATAATAGTACAGGTTCATTGGAAGAGTTTGGGAATCACTTAGATTCTAAAATCTGGAGGCTCTTGGCCAATTCATGGTGAAGTTGATAATAATGATGATAGCTGAAATTTGTAAAGTGATTTATAGTTATAAAGCAACTTGTTGATATTAATTTGTCCAACAGAAATTATGTTTCTCCACCAGAATTCTGTTCACACAACAGAATTTCATATTAAATTTAATTCTTGTTGAATTCTGTTTATCTAGTAGAATTTCTTAAAAGTCTCCTATATGCTAGGTACTCAGGATTTAATTTATTAGACAGGTATGGTCCCACTCTCACAAAGATCCTGGGGAAGTAAACTACAGTAATTCATTTGAACCTCACAATAACTCTAAGGTAGGTTTTATTTTTCTTAGATAGGATTATTTAGGCTGGGAGAAACTATATATGTTGATTTTTTTCACATTTATTGGGGGCAATGCTGGTCTTGAAACCTTTGCTTGGAACTCTTTCTCTTTCCAATGAGCATGGGTTCTGGACTTAGAGATCTGCATTCTCATTCTGAGCTCCACCATTAACTAGCTGTGAGACTTCTCCCTATCTGTAAAATGAGGGGAATAATTCTTGTCCCTCAACATTACTGTGAGAATGAACTGAGATAAGGATGTGAGGCACTTAGGACAGTGCTTGGAACAAAATAAGTCTCAGCAAAGCTATGTAGGGTAAGAATAACAAGAATGATTATGATTATAGCTACAGTATGAAGCTTGCCTACTGAACATTCTAATAAGATCTTTGAGAAAAGTGTCATCTTTATAGAAGTGCATTTGGGACCAAGGAAATTATGTCAGTTTCTACATTTTTGCTGGTGATTATGGCAATATATACGTTGGATCACTATTCAATAATGAATACTTATTAAACATATACTATGTGCCAGATGTGGATCTAGGTGCTAGAACCTATATTCTAGAAGCTGTTTAATCTTCAGAATAATCTCTTGAGAGATGGTTATTATCAATATCTGCCTTTTACATGTGAAAAAATGAGAATTGGAGAGTTATATAATTATACATAATATATATTATATATAAATTTCTATATACATAAATAAAAACTATAAATATTTAATGTAATTTGCATATAGTCACCTGGCTGATGAGTGTCAGAGCCAGGATGCTAATTCAGGTCTTCAGCTGCCAAGTTCAATGTTGCTTCTATTGCTATCTATAGCAAGACCGCTCCTTCATTCTAGAATCTGCTTTTCTTTCTTCAATAAAGAAATGAAAGTGATCATTAAACACCATATATATGAGGCAAATCTAAAGTTTTAGGTTACTATAATTTATTCAGAGAGTTGTCAACAGAATTAAAAAAATTTTTTTTAAGGTAACAGATGAGATGAGAGGTAATGTGGTACATTCTCTAATTTCCAAATATATTCATCTAATAGACAGTGGGTTTTTATTCTTAAAATTATCAACAGATACTTCATAACCATTTTATTCCCTCACAACCAGTTTTATTGTCTAATAACATATAGGTACCCAAAATCCCTTCTTTTTGTACAACGTAAACACCTCATGTGAACTTGAGCAGTCACAGCCTAACCTGGGGCTTCTATAGGACACTCAATATGTGGTAAACTGAATTAAATTCTTGCACATTCTAAAAGCAGTGGAATTATATATCAGCCAATTTACTCTGTTCACATAGCACTGTCATTCATATATGAGTATAATACTTGAAAAGGGCTGCTTAATCCAGATTAGTTCTCCTTTCTTTTCATAAATGAATTCTAAATCCCATGTCATTTTCTATTGGTATTATTATTACTATTATTATTTTACCATTCTAAATTTATATTTGAAACTTAGCACCGGTCACATACCTAAGGTACTTTATTTCAGGCCACAGGTTTTGGAGAATGGCTCCCTGTCTGGACCTGTACTTTCTCCCTTGTGACTTGGAACAGCAGGGGCCTAGAAAGTCACCTACGAAAGTGTAGGCTTGTCCAATACATGTGGAGATAAATTACAAGGTGAACTTTAAACACCTCTGAGAACCAGAATCTTATTCTTGCTTCATCATTCATTCATTCATATGAATATTTCTCTATCTGGCCTTTTCCACAGAGCACCTCGAAAACCTGTAACCAGTCTACCTACTCACCAAGTAATGGCATTGAGTTCCAGATAAATGTGAGATCATAGTTAATTTCTTAAATTGTTTTGAATCTTAATCTTAAATTCTAACCTAAAAAATCAGTTGAATTTAAGTAGCATTTGTTTTTTATGTTACTTATTTCACTGAACAATATCTCTAATTGTCCCAGTATAAGGCAGACCTCCTACAGAACATCAACCAGTGTAAGCTGGTTTTTTCCAGCCTTACCACCTGGGTAACATCACAGCTTGAATTTTGCTGGCTCTGTTTTTTACTTGCATTTGCAAGTCTCTTCACTTATCCCATAATGCTCACTGGAGTCCTGGGAATATTACATGTGAATTTACCCTGTCTCAGCTTTTTCCAGGTTCCATCCTGGCTTGGTATCATCAATGTATGCTCTGAATCTCTAAGGTGCTCAGTTATGGAATGACTTATGGGGATAGGGGAGAATGCTATGTTGTACTGGGTCAGAGGTGTCTTAAAGCAACCTTTTCTGTGATCCAAAGTTTTATAGAGTTTTTAGTGAGAGAACTCTCTCTCTCCCTCTACTTATAACCCTCTTGCTTTCAGGGTTGGGTAGAGTGGGTACTGGGCTGTCAGAACCATCCCTCAAATCAGAACTCCTGCCTCTCTTCTGGGGTTGTGTGTGCTCCCAGGAGGCACCTTGGCCACAGGCAAATGGCTTCCGAGAGCCTTTCCCTGTAAATTGGCCACACATACGTACCTAAATAATCTGGATTTCGCTTAGACTCAAACATTGATCTAGACTATATGATCTCAAGTGGACAATAAACTATTTGTATTGCCTTTATATTATTTATATTTTAGGGGAAAACCACTTAACTGTAATATATTGATGTAAACACAGTCACATGTGAATTAAATGACACCTCTGTGGGAGCAAAGAAATAAAAAAAATGAAATCATTTCTGGAGTTTGTAATGATGAAACAGAGTAGAAAATGAACTCTTTGGTATTTAGTATAAATGAGGCTTCTACTTAATGAAAGCCTCAATAAAATGCCACATATTGTTACAACAGATGAACAATGTATACAGGATAAAGAAGTCTTATGCTCTGACACCTAGATACTTAAAATTTGTACATTTCAAAAGGCAATTAAGAAGATATTAATTATGGTATAAAGTCATGGAGAATGTTTCTTACAAACACAGTCTCTGCCTCCCAGTGACCTCTTATTTTGGGAGATGATCATAAACAAGCAGAGACTTGATTCCCTTGTCCATATGGGGTGAGCAGATTGGGATGTGTGTCAGGCTGTTCCTGAAGTGAGTGGATAGAAGGAACAGCTGCCCCAGATGAGCAGAACTGAAATCATCACTCAGGCAGTCGCCAGTGAAAGGCTTGGGTGAATGCTCCCACAACCCAAGTATCCATTTAAAAAGTTAATTGCATTTGACATTGAAGACACACATCGTGGATCTCATGTGGATGATTTTCCTTTGAGGTCTATAATGTTCACTGGCTGTGTTGCAGATGTGGTCAGCCCCCTGTAACTACAAAATGTGATAGAGATGATCCAAATGTTTGCAGTTGGACGATGAGAACCAATCATCAGAAATCAGGAAATGGGATGAATCTAAAAGTTCCATGGTGTGGGGAGGCTCAATTACTTTCCCCCAAAGTATAAAACACCCAATTAATCCCAAACACACTCACTTTGATAGTAGCCACCACATTCATCTGTAGTAATAAGAAAAATTATTGTGGGTTAAAGTGCTGATTTTCCCTGTGAACCTTCTTTTGGTAATACTGGGTTCATATATTCCTTGTTCCATTTCATTGCCCTTTCATCTTACTTTATGGGTTTATATTAGATTCAGTGCTTTAAAATTGCAAGTTTAAGGGAAGCCCACATGGACCCCTATGCTGAGCTGAGTTGTGCTTCCAGTGCGGGGAGGCCCCCAGCTCTATCGTTGCCCCCCAGGCTTGGCCCCTGGCTCAAGAGGGCCTATCTACCATGCAGGAGGCTCCCAGTGCCCACCCTGTGCAGCCCCTACCCACCTGTGTGGAACAAAACCATGTTGGAAGGCTGGTGATGGTACAACTATGGAGACTGCTCTGGGCCCTCTCCCTTCTCTCTGTCTCTATCTGTATTATACTATCAAAAATAATAAAATAAATATTTTTTAAAAATTGCAAGTTTAATCTTGGGAGCAGAAATTGACTTTCTGTGCCTGCTTTTTTTTTTTTCAAAGATTTACTTATTGTTTTTGACAGAGACAGAGAGAAGGGAAAGGGCCCAGAGCAGTCTCTATAGTTGCACATCATCGGTTTTTCTACATAGTTTCATTCCACAGGTGGGTTTGGGGCTGCACAGGGCAGGAACTGGGCTGGGGTCTTGCCCCAGTGAGAACTGAACTGGGGGCACTCCCCAGTTCAGCATATGGGTCCGCACGGACTGGGGCCAGGATTCAATCCTCGGTCCCCGGGGATGCAAAGTGAGTGCCTAACCCACTGAGCCATCCCGGATTCCCCTTCTTTTTTTTTTTAATTAAAAAAAAATTTTGATTGTGTTGGTAGACTAGTATTTATTATTTTAATTAATTTTTTTTTTCTCCAGCTTTATTTAGATAGAATTGAAATTTTGTGCCTTTAAGATTTGGGGACTCATGGGTTGCAAGGTCTGCCTGTGTTGACCATGGGGCATCATATCGCCAAAACAGGAGTCAGGGGTTCTTTACTTTCTCCACATGCACCAGTCTTCCTGTCAGTGAGTTTGTGCTATTGCTCCAAGGCTGCCCAGCGTCCTTTGGTTATCACACGCATCACCTTGGACTTTGGGTGTGTTTGTCTCTGGTTTGGGTTGATGAATCTTTGTGGCATTGTCTGAGCAGGTTGCTTTTGGTTAGTGGTGAGAATCTGGCAGACTGCTGTACCAAAGCATATCTGTGTATTGAATGAGATGAGAAATTAAGCTAGAAGGTTTTACTTAGTGATGCTCCTATGTTTCAGTGTGTTTGTGAAGTGAGTCTGCAAACTCAGTGTTCAGTGAATTTAGGAAAGTTCTACACAAAATGAATTCCCAATTTAGGACGATAACACCATTCCTATTGTGGACAATGCATTTGAGTAATCAGTGATTTAGTTATTTGAGCAAAGTAAAATTCCTCATCTATGCATAAACTCTAGCTTTTTTTATACTTGCTGTATCTGAGTCTTACACACTGATTAAGTTAAATAACCAAGTCAATAATCCAGTAATAATATCATTGCAAAATTGCAAAAGAAAAGAAAGAGGGAAAGAAAAAAAAGAAAGGAAGGAGGAAAACCCTCTCTTCCAGTTAGTCCCCCAGCCCCCAACACCACCAAAAGCTTCCAAAGTCTTAAATTTGCTTTCCATTAAGACAGTGGTTAGACAGCAGCTGTTCAGCCTCTTAAGAGAATACATGATATGGTAATAAACATCATTTCAGAAATATGCTTTTTGTTCACTTTACTAGAAAGCACAATAATGAGCTCTGCATGTTCACTGCACTTTTTACTCCATGCCCTGATTTTAATGAGGGGGGTTTGCCGCAATTGAATCTCTCCCTACCTAGCAAATGGAAATGTTTGTCTTTCAGTTCCAGCCATCCCTGACTTGAAGTCCTTTGTGCAGTACATTGTAAATGCTCTTTGAAGTTCATGTGTCATCCATTTAGAATGAGCAGCACAGGTTGGCTCGTGCTGCTCTTCTCTCCAATGGTGTTTGGTGGTCCCAGTTTCTCTGGAGAAGGTTCAAATCACAATATCCTTCACTTACATTATAGAAATCCATGCATAATGTTGAGTATGGCATATGGAATCTAAAATAATATGGCAGCTTGCTTGCTGTTTGTGAAGGAAATTCAATTTATAGGGAAACAGAAGGGTGATGATTTTAATGCAGTCAAAGGTCTTGAAAAGTACTTCCTAGGTATCTCATGCTATATGCTCAGCTGACTGTGTGTAACAATTGATATGGGACCTCTTTCTCTTTCACCCTGGGCCGTCCTGAAGAAAGTAGAGAGAAGACAGAAGGAGTTCAGGGCAGCACAGCTAGCTGCTTGTGGATGAAGATGTGTGTGGAAGGGACAAGAAACTGAAATTTAAGGATGCCCCCATGTATTTTTCAGGATTATATATGGGAACCCACAGAAGCAGCCATATCCTGTATGCTAATGTTGAGTCTGGACATCTTGAAAATTATAAATTTAGAAGTAAAATATTTCTTAGGAGACCATGTACTCTGCTGTATGTGGGCATAACTCTTTATGGTTTACAAGGGACTTTAAAAAATACATTTCTCTTTATTTCAAATAATCCTCACAACATTATTCTAAAGTTGAGACTAATATTTCTATTTTTCTGAACCAGAATAGAGCACAGGTTTTGGAGGAGTGATGTTGGGTTCAGATTCCTGTTCTGCCATCTCATCTAATTGCCCTAAGGATTAAACAAGTAACCTTCAAACAATAATATTAAATAATAATAATACTAACAACAGTATTTCTTTCATCCTTTTCTCTTTATCCCATCTTTACCAGCTTGGATAGGTTAGCTTCAGGGAAAACCATTGATTGTAAGGCAAAACATTATTTGTGAATCAAGAAATAGAAGTAATGCGTTCTTTAAACTTGGTTCTGATCGTAATTAAGGTAGTATAGAACTGGGCCTGTGAAACTTATAGGTGACATTAGTCACTGAAGAAAAGCAAACCACTTGAATGCAAGTAATTCCAGGGATACTCCTTGAAGATTCTCAAGATATTATTTTTTAATAAGTTGATGAATTATATCAAATAATTAATTTTTATGTTGTCTATTTAAGTCTGTGATTCATTTAACTATTTGACCTTGAGCCCTTTATTCATAAAGTAGAATAGTCTGACCAGTCATTATCTCATTGAAGGAGACTAAAAATTGTCCTGTCATCCCTTTCATTTTATAGACAGAGGAAACATGACTTGTTCAAGGTCAAGCAGAGGAAACTAGAACTAAACCCACATTTCTATTAACATATGACTTAAAAAAAAAGATTGATTTTATTGTTTTGACAAAGAGAGAGACAGAGACAGAGAAAGAGACAGACAGACGGAGGAGGGCCTAGAGTACCTTCCATAGTTGTATGTCATCAGTTTTCAACATGGTTTCATTCTATACAGGTGGGCGAGGGCCATACAGGGTGGGAACTGGGCCAGGGGCCTTCCACATGGGAAGCATGCCTCCCTGAACCAGGAGCCAAATTGAGGGGTGAGAACCAAACTGGGGGCATCCTGCATGGGAAGCACACCCCAGTTCAGCATATGGGTCATCACAGGCCAGGGCCGGGATTTGATCCTTAGTCACTGGGGTTGCAAAGCGAGCGCTTATCCAGCTGAGCCATCCTAGCTTTTCCCCACATGACTTCTTACACCTGGACTAATGTACTTTTTATTTTCCACGTATATGGCAGTGAAATCAACTCATTTCTGTGTGTTTAAAGGAAGTGGTTATGTATTGCAATGTGAGGAGCTTACCTGGATTTTGATTCAAACTAACTATAGTAAACTAACTAACTAATTAACTAACTAACTAAATAACACATTAAAAAAAAATGACAATATTCAAGAGATTGCAAATTTAGACAATAAGTATTAAGGAATTCTATTTTTAGATATTGTTATGATGTTGTGGTTATGTTAAAAATATAGTTTATCTTTAAGAGATCTGTAGTGAAATAGTAATGAATGAATTGTTATGTCTGAGATTTGCTTCAAATGATTTGGTTGGGGTGGAAAGTGGAGAAAAGGGGTGAGTTCAGAAGAAACAAGATTTGCTATGAGTTGATAATGGTTGAGTTGGTTGATGGATACATGTGGATTCATTATATTATTCTCTTTTAATATTTGTTTGAAATTCTCCATAATTAAATAATAATATATAATAGATTATACTTCTATATGCACTTGATATTTCTAGCATTAGGCATTTCATTTTGTCTTCTAACCTTGTTTGCACCAATAAATTACAAGTTTCAATTTACACTTCTCCCTAAAAATTGCTTAGCTTATTTTCTGAAAGACACCGTGAATCATAGAATTAAATTTGTTTCCCTTTGTGTTTTGGATGTTAGAAACCTTAGGACAGAATGCTTGGTCTGCCACATTATTTATCCTTTCATTCACTAGACAGAGCTGAGTTGATACTAAAATGAGTTTCTTTTTCTGTCCACTCCATAGTTTTCCACCAGCAGAGATTCTAGATAATTGATTTGCAGGTTGCATGGTGCAATGGTTACAATTCCAGGGCAATGTTGCTAGTATCAATGATTCGCTTCTTTGAAGCTCAGTGTAAGCATCTGTACAATGAGGATGATAATAGTATTCACCTTAGAGGCAAATGTGAGGATAAAGTAAAATAATGCTTTTTCTTCCCTTAAAGACAAGATCTAGTACATGAAAAAGAAATTTTTGCTTTTATTATCAATCAGTAATTATTGAGTACCTACTATATGCCAAATATGAGGCTGGGGAGGGAGCTTTTAACGGTGTCCTAGCTTGCCTTCGGGTTATATCTTATCACATTATTTTCCTAATCCAATAATTTTTATATTTTTTGTTATATTTTGTGTATTTATCTAATCATTTGTAAATTATTTTTGAAAGAAAGTAGGCTACCTTTACCAATTAAAATATTGCTGCTGAGATTATGTTTATGCCTAGTTCTAGGCATATTGTAAGTAATAATTTGAAGGCTAAAGTATTTACTAAACAAGTCATCAAGGTAACCACAAAATTTTAAATTCAAAAAATACAGTAGTGAAAGAACTAAATACTGGAGTCAATGAATACTAGAATTTGAGAAAGAAAATTCTTGAGTTTCTAAATTGAATTTTATCTTTTAGTTGGTACTCTGCTTTCTCCAATATAAATCAGTCTCTTCATATCTTTTCCACTTCCTGTTAATATTTAATTTCTACTCTTCTTATTTAACTTTGACTACTTCATAAAATATGAACAGGAAAGTCAAGCCTGTCATTATGCCAACAGAGTGCCAGTGAATTAATAAGATTTGACCCATATATTATGGGGTTCAGGATCAATAAGACATTCTCAGAGTGTGCAGTATCAACTTCTAGATTCTACTGAATCTATACCTTGTTAGGAATATTGTTTGGAAAAGTGACTAGCTTACATTAAGGACCAATCAACTGAAAATCGCATTTAAAAACCATTATCGGTTGCTGAGATGGCTCAGCAGGTTGAGTGCTCACTTTGCAGCCCTAGGATCTGAGGATTGAATCTTGGCCCCGGCCCATGCAGACACATATGCTGAACTGAGGTATATTAGGTCCATAATCTCTTAGACACAATTCTGAAATACTAAAAGCTTGGAAAACGAGTTCCCTCTCCTACCACACACACTTTATTGTGGCAAAATTTGATCTGACCTGAACAAATTTGGTGGAAAACCTGACTAGAACTGATGTGAGTCTATTTATTGTCTTATTTCCTTCACTTAGCATGAATTTCGCTGCAGGAATATTAATGTGTTTGAGTATAGAGAATGGTGCCAGACTCTGTTGGCTTCATAAGCAGCATGTACTGTATTACCTTTTTAAAATTCTGAATTTTCAAATACATATGCCCACATGAATTTCAGCTAAGGGATTATTACAATATTAGTATCCAGTTCTTTGAGCTAACAGTCAATCCTCCATTTATATAGTTTTAAAAAACTTGATAGTTCACATTAATGTTCTAGATATAGTTTTTCCAGATGACAGGCCTATGGGCCATATGTGGCCCAGGATGACTTTAAATGCAGCCCAGCACAAATCCATAAACTGTCTTAAAACATTATGAGATTTTTTTTTTTTTTAGCTCATCAACTATTGTTAGTGTTAGCGCAAGTCAATTCTTCTTCTAATGTGGCCCACGGAATCCCAAAGTTTGAACACCTCTGCTCTAGATTAGTTTTTATTTACAGGCATTTCTCCCTTTGCCTCTTTCAGTTTGAAGAGTTGACCACAAAACGAATTTTTCAATGTAAATTGTTTTCCTATATGTTACCTTGGATTGCAAAGATACTAGAAACACACAGATACTACCAATAGGGGACATATATGACTATATAAAGACCTTTGGTTTTATTTTACAACAAAGTAACTTAAAATAACATACCTGCAAAATTATATAAAGGAGGAAGCTAATATTGTGATATTAATCATTTTAAATTGAAAAATTGAAGATATACTTAGCATGTTTTTTAAAATATAAAAATTATCCTTTGGAATTCAACTGACATGAAAGAGGGATTTGCTGTTGTCTTGTAAAGCTTTACCTGGTATTTCTATTATGATTCCAAAGTGAAGACACACATTGGAAGTGCAAGGTGTTAGAGTACAACAAAGAATAGTGTCACTAAAAAACTTTCTTTTGAACCTACTGCAAACTTTCTGAGTGGCCTTATTCAGGCTAGTTTTCTCTTTTTAAATACTTTTATTTGTTTATTTATTTTTGACACAGAGAGAGAGATACAGAGACAGAGACAGAGAGAGAACTAAACTGGGGGAGCTCCCAGTTCAGCATATGGTTCCGCACGGGCCGGGATTCGATCCCCGGTCCCCGGCGCTGCAAAGTGAGCGCTTAACCCACTGAGCCATCCCGGCTTCCCCTAGTTTTCTCTTTTTTAGATGCTAGATTATATCTAATTTCCTTCTAGATTTAAATTTTATAAATTTATTTTTCCTTTTTTCTAGTTAAAAAGTTTATTATATTCTTTTCGACTAAAAATTTTTCAAAGCCGTCACATTGGCTAGGATTTTAGAAGCACCAAATCTGTTTAACATTGGATGTGAAAATGAACTGTACTGCCCAAGGAAGTGCTGAATGAGCAACCCGCAGGCACATGCAAAGCCTTTGCAAGGATCAACACTTAGAATGTTAGGATGGCAGGGGATGTGTGCCTTGTGGGGAAAGGGCCGGCATTGGTGTGTCCTCTAGCAAACATGAAATAAGTCTGGATATGGAGGGAAGGGGGTCTCTGACCATAAAAGAGAAAACTGAAGAAAAGCTGATTGTTTAGATGGGTGCTAAGTGTACAGAAAAGGCATAAAGCTTTTCTTTGAACACACAGAAATTGCCTAGTTAATTGATTAATTTATTCATCCAGTGCCATTAGAACCAAAGTAGAAAACTCAGAGGTTTCAGTACCTGAGATACGAGTTAGGGGTCCTCAAGATGTAGTAGAGATGTGACCAGTTTAAAGCAACCTCAGAAAAATGTATGGTGAATTAAATTGTTTTAAACTGGCAGCCAAAAGAAGAGCAGTGATTGAGAACAATGAAGAACAGAGTTTCCGTAGTTCTTGAAATCTTTCTCTAAATAATGTATGTCATCTTTTAAATTTTGCCATTGTATTTAGACTGTGCTCATATGTAGTGAAGTATAGAAATATACCAGTTATGTTAAAGTCAAGAAAGAAATTGAAGAAGTCAAGTGTTTGTGAGTCACATCGCTGGACAAAGCTGTCAAGGATGAGTCAGAGATGGGTCTCTAATGTGATAGATTTAGATAAGCATGTACTTTACTCTCACATGGCTTCATTTAACCTTTGAAAAGAACCTCTTCTACTTCTACTCACTGTACAATTGAAATGTGTTTTTATTGGAGTGGGGGGGGGGGTCTGGTTATGCCATTTCATCACAGTTTATGGATAATTTTCCTCTTCTTTTCAGATCTGAAGTAACCCCAACTGGATTACCAAAACAGTTTCTAAGATGATTTCTTCCTCTTTTAAAGACAGGAAAATACTGGTGAGATTGTTTTATAACTCAGCAAATGGCCTTCATCCTCTCATCACAAGATGGCCATGCTCTTTTAGGCACTGAGAGCATGTTCCAGGCAGGAAGAAAGTAGCAGGACTTTTTCTGCCAGACTTCATTATTTTATGAGAGAAAGGCTTTCCAGGAGACTTGCTTTATAATTTATTGGCCTGACTATGTCTTATACTCACCTCTAGATGCAAAGGGCATTGGGGAAACAAATGGCTGCCCCAAAACAAAATTGAGATTTTTTTAGTAAGGAATTAAAGAAAACATATTAGATAGGCATAGTTTGTAATTGATATGCCTTGCCAGAATTTCCCCCCAGGTTTTTATCTGTTTATTACTCAAGCCTATATAATGCTTGTCATATGCATATATACACACATATATACATACATATACTTTTTTTTTTAAGATTTATTTTTATTGTTTTTGATGGAGAGAGACAGATAGAGAGAGACAGAGAGAAGGGGAAGGCCCAGAACAGTCTCCACAGTTGACAGCATTAGTTTTTCATATAGTTTCACTCCACAGGCGGGCACAGGGCTGCGCAGGGCAGGAACTGGGTTGGGAGCCTCCTGCACAGGCCCCGGCAAGAACTGAACTGGGGGCACACTGCAGCTCAGCATATGGGTCCGTGTGGGCTGGGGCTAGGATTTGATCCTCGGGCTCTGGGGCTGCAAAGCCAGTGTTTAACCCACTGAGCCATCCCAGCTTCCTACATACATATACTTTTAAATGTCAAGTTTATCAGTCTCTTTTATGGTTTCTGTGTTTCACTGCATACTTAGAATGACTTCTTAATTTTGTTACCGGTACTTTTTAAATTAAATTTTTGATATAATTGTAAATTCACATGCAGTTGTAAGAAATAATACAGACTTAATCAATCCATAAACACCTTTATTTCTATTTAGATCTTTGGTTTCTTTAATTGGCTTTATGCATAATAATTTTCAGCATAAAAGTTCTGCACATGTTTTGTTAGATTTACACTGAAGTATCTCATTTATTTCGGAGTGATCATAAATGATATTTCAAAAAATAAAATAAAAATAAATGATATTTTATTTTAAATCTTGGTTTCCACATGATTATTTCTAGCATATAAAAATACAGATAATATTTATATGTTTATCTTATATTCTTATTAGTTTTAGGATTCTCTTGAGATTTCTTGGGACTTTGTACATAGAAAATTTGTCATCTGCAAATAGGAGCACTTAATTTCTTTCTTTTTAAATCTTTATACCTTTCATTTACTTTTGTTGCCTTATTTAGTGGTTAGAACCTCTAATACCATGTTGAATAAGAGTGTTTATCCTTGCCTTGTTCTGGATATTAAGGGGAAAGGATTTGGTCTTTCTTCTAAGCATAATATTAGCTATAGGTTTTATTTTTTTAATTTTCTTTTATTTTTAATTGTTAAATTTATTGGAGTGACATTGGTTGGTAAAAATTACATAGTTTCCAGGTATACAATTCTACATTACATTGTCTATGCATTGCATTATGTGCTCACCACCCAGAATCAGCTCTCTTTCTATCACCAAATTTGATGCACCCTCTCCTTCCCTACCCCACTCACCCATCCCCCTCCCCGCTAACCCTCAGGGAACCACTAAACTATTGACTGTGTTCGTGAGTTTTTATTTCTTTGTTACTTTCAGTTTTATATGCCACCTATAAGTAAGGTCATATATTTCTTGATTCTTTCGATCTGACTTATTTCGCTTAATAAGATGGTTTCAAGGTCCATCCATGTTGTCACAAATGAGTGTATTTCATCTTTTCTTATCGCAGAGTAGTATTCCATTGTATAAATGTACCACAACTTCTTTATCCAGTCATCTATCAAAGGACACTTTGGTAGCTTCCAAGACTTGGCCACTGTGAGCAGTGCTGAGATGAACATTGGGGCTCATATATCTTTGTGAATTAAAGTTTTCAAGTTTTTTGGGTAGATACCCAGAAGAGAGATTGTTGGGTCATATGGCAATACCATTTCTAATTTTTTGAGGAATCTTTATATTGTCTTCCATAGTAGTTGTACCAATTTACATTCCCACCTAGCTGTAGGTTTTTGTAAATGTCCTTTATCATGTTTAGAAAGTTCTTTTCTGATCCTAGTTTTCTGGAAACTTTTACAGTGAGTACCTGGTATTGGATTTTATCAAATGCTTTTTCTGATATCAATAGTATGATCATCTGATTCATTTTTTTATTACTCTTGCTTATAGTGGATTATGTTTATTGATTTCAGATATTTAGTGTGCTTTCCTTATGTCTCTGAAATAAATCCACTTGGTTATGGTGCATATACAATTCTTTTCAGATATTGGTGTATTTTATTTAAAATTTTGTTAAGAATTTTGTGTCTATCTTTTTGAGATACAGTGGTCTACACACACACACACACACACACACACAC
>PVKE010015317.1:0-33645 GCA_004027555.1 Craseonycteris thonglongyai
GGAAAATTCAGTGTGTTACAAACCAAAGGAAAAAAAGAAAAATAACTCTGCTGCTTCTAAAGTTAAAGTAATAGATATGTTCGTTTGTTGTAAGGCATGCCCAATATAATTGTATAATAAATCATAAAAGGCTTATGCCAGGTAAGAGTTGGAATTTTATGTAAGAATGCAATTGATACCTTGGTACTTTAAAATTGTTTATTATCAAACCAACTCAATAAAGTACTAAATTTTAGCAAAACTGCTGTTCTGCTGTATTAGGTACATTAGGACCTTTAAATCCCTGCTGTAATCAGTGCCAGTTATGTGTTTAAAAAGAAAGTTCAGGGTAGATGTATGAGCTGTGATAAAAAAATACGGTGAATTTTTAAATTAAAAAAAACAAAACATTTATTACAGTAAAAGGTACATTGCCATAATCCCCTTCACTTTGAACACATTTATCCCATTGTTTTTGCCACTTTTTGAAGCAGTTCTTTCATGAGTGAGTGTCTTTAGTTGTACTGTTATGGCTGCTTCAATGTCCTGACTTGATTCAGGTCACATGTTGCTTCTGATATGGCAATTTCTGTCAAAAACATGACAGTGTGTCCCCTCACCTACTTTATTCACTGGATCTGGCATCGTGTGACTTCTGGCACTTCTCCAAAGTCAAAATGACCATGAAAGGTAAACATTTTGAATTGATTCAGGACATTGAGGCAGCCATGGCAACGCAACTAAAGATACTCACAAAAGAGGACTTCTAGAACTGCTTCAGAAAGTGGCAAGAATAATGGGATAAGTGTGTTTGCAGTGAGGGGGATTAATGGCACTGTGTCTTTTACTGTAATACATTTTTTTTTATTTAAACATTCACCATTTTTTCTGATCACACCTCATATTCTGTAGGCCTGCACTGTCTAATAAGGTAGCCACTGGCTGCAGGTAGTTGTTGAGCGCAGGAAATGTAGCTGGTCCTAATTAAGTTGTGTTGTAAGTATAAACTATCAATTTTGAAGATAGTACAAAAAGTCCATGTGAAATATTTCATTGCTAATATTTGTTTTGATTAAATTTAATATATAACGTGAGGATATTTTGTAAATAATGGGTTAGATAAAATAATAAAATGAACTTCACCTGATTTTTAAAACCTCTTTAATGTGGCTATTAGAAAGTTTTAAATTATAAATATGGCCTGCATTATATTTTTATTGTGCAGCAGTTGGTCTAGCCAGGGGTGGCGAACCTTTTGGCGATTGAGTGCCAAAGTTTATGAAATAAGAGTATACTCGCTCGACTCGCGTGCCAACCCATCGAGTGAGATAGAGGTATTGATTATTTTTATGTGTATAAGAGCATAAACAATAATTTTTGAAATGGTATTCACAGCTCTGCGTGCCGAAATAATTGCTCCGCGTGCCACTTTGGGCACGCGTGCCATAGGTTCGCCACCCCCGGTCTAGACTGTCACCTGGTCCAAGCAATATGTGAGAAGGGCCTGGCCTAGAACAGTTTAGTACATTGAGAATAGTTAATTGGGGTAAATGGTAAAAATAGTCTGTAGTGCTTGGTAATTGATTGCATGTAATGGTTAAGGGGATGACAAAGATAACTGTAAGGTTTTTGACTTGGATGATAAGTGGATGGTAATGTCATTAACCAAGAAAAGGAACATGGGCAAAAGAGGGGGTAAAGATAATAGTTATTTTTATTTCATTGTATATATATTGTCACTAGTTCATTGAAACATTTAGCATTAAACATTATAAGATAGTCATATTTAAGATTATATTCCTCCCTTTTTCCACCTCCCCACTCACCTCTTTTCAGGATTTGAATTCAGAAGATCAAAAAACCTCCAGTGTGGAACATACAAACTGCAGTGAGGGAGATGATTTTGCAAATGTGAAAAAGAAGGCCAAAGTAGATATTCATTACAAAAATAGTCCCTCTAAATGCACTGTCTCAGTAAGTGGAAAGACTATAGAATCTCCTCTTAAAGAAAACATCTATAATTTGACTTCATTTAAAGATGAGAAAATCATAGAGACTGATAGTGAGCCAGAAGAAGGTGAAATTACAGACTCTCAGACTGAGGACAGTTATGATGAAGACAGTACCAGTGAAGACAATGTAACTTCAGAAGACACTGAGGATGAAGGTGAGTAAAAGTGCAACAAAATTAAAAATGTTACCAACTTATAGAATCTGCCAAAAAATAAACTAATTTTTTTAAACTGATTATTTGAATGACGTATTAAAAATTATGTGGGCTACCACTTGGTTATTTTTAGAGAGTAGTATGTGAATAAATGACTAATACTTGGACCTTAAAGTTTCATCGCATCAAATGGCCTGGTCAGTAGAACACATTAGAACACAAAACCAAGTTACCTATGTTCTAATCCTAAACTACAGAGGGTACCAAAAAAGTGTTTCACCTTTTAAGAAAGGAAAAACTATTAAAACTGTAATACTCAATATATAGCGATAACAAAAGATGACTACTGGTACAAGTCACGTTTGACTTCTACAATTCCAAGATGTGATCAGAGTGGTTACCATCAGCATCCAGACACTTCTGATTAGTGTGCACGCCATTTCAATTTATCAGACATCTCAAACTTATCACAAATGCATGTAGTTGCTAGGCGTGTTGGAGGCTCCATTGCATACTCATGCCTCCCCCATTGTCATTGTACTTCTACAACATTCTCAAATTTCAATACCACTTCAGTATGGTCTTGTATTCCTCCAATGACAACCGTACTTCTGCTATTTTCTTTGACTGTCCTGCCTATTGCATGGTGACGCTCGCATTCATTTGATTAATGCCATCTTTTGAGTGAACTTCATACTACATATTGCCATTGTAATTCATTC
Source organism: Craseonycteris thonglongyai (assembly GCA_004027555.1). Classification (NCBI taxonomy): domain Eukaryota; kingdom Metazoa; phylum Chordata; class Mammalia; order Chiroptera; family Craseonycteridae; genus Craseonycteris; species Craseonycteris thonglongyai. Next base: position 2,869 of record PVKE010015317.1, read on the forward strand.
CAACTTTGAAAAGTAGCACATAGATAACATCTCTTAAAGTGTGTATACAATTTTTTGGCACCCCAGCTATGTATTAAGTCTATTTTAGTGGGTTAGATATTTATAATCTACCTTTATAACTGAGGTAGGGGGAAGCAAATTGCCTTTAAAAAGTGTAGTCCATGAATTCAGCTACATAGGGTTTATGGTGAATCTAACGTTTTTTTACTTGAGGATATTAAGACATACTTTTAAAACCCAGCATTTCATAATAGTGTATATAAGCTTATTTTGTTCTTAATGGAACTTCTTACTTGAAAAAAACCTGTTGACTCAATTTTTCTAAGTTAATATAAAATGCCTGTTCTGTGATATTTTCAAATTCCAAGACCTTAAGCAAGAGTGTTTATTATAATTGTGATAGATGCTGAATTTGCCAAATACCTTTCGGTTGATCACTTTAAATTTCTAACAGCATTAAGCCTTATTCATTGTTATGTTATATAGCAGGATTTAAGAAGGTTGTTTTAAACAGAATTGTTTTTGCTTTTTTTAAAAGATTTGTTTTTATTGTTTTTGACAGAGAGAGAGAGATACAGAGACAGAGATAGAGAGAAGAGGGAGGGCCCAGAACACTCTCCATAGTTGCACATGATTGGTTTTTCCACATAGTTTCATTCCACAGGTGGGTGTGGGGCTGCACAGGGCAGGAACTGGGCCGGGGTCTTACCCTGGTGAGAACCGAACTGGGGGCATTCCCCAGTTCAGCATATGGGTACGCACAGGCTGGGACTGGGATTCGATCCTCGGTCCCTGGGGCTACAAAGTGAGTGCTTAACCCACTGAGCCATACCAGCTTCCCCCAGAATTAAGATTTTTGATCAATACATTTTTATTTTACGGATGCCTCTTACTATCCCTAGACATTTCTAATGTTTTTTTTCCCCCATGTCATTTGAATTAATATTTACCCACTTGTTTATTTGGCAGATGAAGAAAAAATTTGGCCTCCATGTATTAGAGTAATTGTTATTAGATCACCAGTGTTACAGACAGGATCACTTTTTATCATTACGGCTGTAAATCCTGCTACAATTGGAAGGTAAAATGTTTAATATACTTGTATACTTGTCTTATTCTAGTGGATTATACATTTGTTGAGCAGTTATCTTTTTTTTTTTTTTTTAAATATATTTTTATTATTTATTTTTGACAGAGAGAGAGAGATACAGAGACAGAGAGAGAACCGAACTGGGGGAGCTCCCAGTTCAGCATATGGTTCTGCACGGGCCGGGGCCGGGATTTGATCCCTGGTCCCCAGCGCTGCAAAGTGAGCGCTTAACCCACTGAGCCATCCCAGCTTCCCTGAGCAGTTATCTTGAAATGTATTTGTTGAATAGGCAAAAATATGGCATCCATGTATCTCCCTCTCCTATTCAAAAAATACTACTGACACTTTATCTTTTGTCACTTGATTTTGGAAATCTGCTGAGGGTATGACTTCATAGTCCCAAAAGGGGCCTGTATAAAGAGAGAAAATCTTGGTGTTATCTTCCACAGAGATTTTGTTGTTTTCTTACCTTTTGTACTGCCTGATTTTAGGTTTAAATTACGTACCTAATCCTAATATTGGCCTCTTTTTCTCCCTTTTTCCTTTAACCCTTTGTAGTCCATAACCAGCTTTATAGGTTTTAGCCATGAGTAGGATAATTTCCTTTCTTACTAATGGGAAAGATAATCTATCCTTAATTTGGAATCTATGCAACATCTTAATTTAAAATTCTTGGAGAATAGTATGCTCTTTTTATATGTGGTGAAAGAAATGGGAACATAGTCAGTAGATCTGGAATAAATAATTGACATTAGTAAAAAGGATATTTTGTCCCACTGTATGTTTATTAGCCTGGGATAGATGTACCAAAGAATAAAAGTAATTCCGGAAACTCCTTTCAAATAGGAAATTTAGAGTAGGATTAAGGAAACTGGACTTAGTGTGATAGACTTACATTTTAACATTATCTTTTTTTTAAACAAAAAAATCTTTAAAATTCTTTTCATGTTATTAAATGCTGTACTTACATGTGCTTCAAAGATTATTAAAGTTATTTTCTCTAACTCTGCAGAGAAAAAGATATGGAGCATACTCTTCGAATCCCTGAAGTTGGTGTCAGTAAGGTAAGTTCTTTTATTTTTCAAATATAGACTCCTGGATGTAATTTTATAAATTATTATGGCAGAAGCTTAGATATTTCCCCATTTAATAGAAAGTTAATAGTCACTGTAGTAATGGTAATGAAAGCAATGCAGATTTGTTCCACTGCTTGAGAAAATAAGTTTTTTATCACAATTTGCATTAACTAAATTATGTTTTAATTTTTAAGTCTGGAGCAGGAGTAGAAAATGTGGGTTAATTTAAGTATTATAGTAATACCCATTTAACATATTTATTGAGTGAAATAAATGTGATAAATATTATAGCAGTTCAAAAGAGAATCAGACCTGGATTCAGGCTACTTTAGCAAATGGTTACTTTGAGTCCAGAGTATTTTACATCATGAGCACTCAGCCCTCTTCCACCGAGGCTCTCCATTTGTAGCTTTTCCTAGTTGAACCAGCAATGGTTTCAGGAAAAAGAACAATTGGGGTTTCAAAACAAACAATAAAGAATGAGTTGCAACTTAAACTATAAAAAAACAAAAGCAAAACAAAAGGTTTAGCTACTGGGACTCTATACTTTATATTTATCTTTCTTTTTCATTACTATATTTTCTTTAGTGCCCCTCCCCCCTGCCCCTTCTATGATTATCTTTTTTTCTATTTTCTGACCTTTCAGTATATCTGTTCTGTTTCTATTTACGTAATGAAGTATATATTAAGGATCTAAAGTATTATTTTGTTGTTTTGGAATGAAATTTCCCATTTTTAGTTTGAAAATCTAGTTATTTTTACTATGTTTAGACTCATTCAGAAAAGAATAAATCCTTATAATCCTAACTCTAACCGAATTATCTTGCTTTTTTACTTTCTTGTGACCCTTTATTCTTTTGCCTGTGAAGAAACCCAATCTGTAACTTACATAGCAAAGAAGTCCTTCCCCCATTTCAGTCTAAAGTATAGATCGTTCTCTGGTAGCGTTTTTGCTTTTTCTCTCTTGTATGATAACATGTCCAGTGGTAGGGTAGATAATTTGTTAGCTGTGTGAAATCAGTTTGACAATGTAGAATATACATATCCAAGTAGATGAAAAAAAAAAGCAAAAAACCCTACATACTTCATATTAACATTGGGGAAAAGCTAAACATTTTACCCCTGTCCAGGAAAAGACCTTCTGAGTTTAAAAAAATGGGGAAAAAAATCACTCAGAACAAGATAATTTTGAATAATTTAAATTTGAAGTTCTTTATGTGTTAAAAAGTAAATTTAGAAGGCTGACTAGCACAGTCAGACAAAAAAGGCAAAATATATATTCTCTACACTTTGCAAGTTCATACAAATTCACTTTTTCAAACTCTACTATGATACTGATAGGTAAATGAGGAAAGGACATAAATAAGCAGTTCACAATAGAGGAAATACCGGTACCATGGTTAACATGTGAAAACATTAAGTCTTGGTTAACATGTGAAACATGTGAAAACTATTCAGTCTTTCCAGGAATTTAAGAAATACAGATGAAACCAAGATGTTAGTTTTCATTCATTATATTAAATAGCACTCCTGTTGGGAGCATAATTCAGAGCAGGTCTTTGGAATAAGGTTTCAAGTCAGCAGACCTAATTGAATGAAATAAACAAAGGACATGAAGGGAAAATTTACAGAAGAGGAAATCCAATGGCTAATTAATGTGAGAAAAGGTTTCAGTCTTTTCTCATATTAATTACTCATAGTAATCAGGGAAATGCAAATTAAAATCATAATGATGAGATTTAATTTCACATCTGTTATGCTTGAAAAAACTAAAAATTCTGACAATACCAAGTGTTGGTTAAGGCTACATAGAGCAACAAGAATTCTAATAGACTGCTGTAGGGAATGTAAATTGGTACAACCACTTTGGAAAATGATATGTCAGTATCAGGTTTAAGATTTAACTATACTCATATTACAGTTTTGCAATTTCATTCTTTTTTTTATTTTTTTATTTTTTTTAAAGATTTATTTTTATTGTTTTTGACAGAGAGAGAGAGAGACAGAGACAGAGAGAAGTGGGAGGACCCAGAGCAATCTCCATAGTTGTACATTGTTGGTTTTTCCACATAGTTTCATTCCACAGGTGGGAGCGGGACTGCACCAGGCAGGAACTGGGCCAGGCTCTCACCCTGGTGAGAACTGAACTGGGGGCACTCCCCAGTTCAGCATATGGGTCCACACAGGCCGGGACCAGGATTCGATCCTCGGTCCCTGGGGCTGCAAAGTGAGCACTTAACCCACTGAGCCATCTGGCTTCCCCACAATTTCATTCTTAAGTATATATCACAGAGAAACACTTGCATTGTCCACAAGAAAGCTGTATGTATAAGAATGTTCATAGAAACACTTGTCAGAACTCATCAAATTATACATTTAAGATCTGTGAATATCCTGCATATAAATTGTATCTCCATTAAAAATTCATATAGTATGATTCCCATTTATATCAAGTTCCAAACCAGGCAAAATAAATATATTGTTTATGGATACATATATAGGTAGTAAAAATATAAAGAGCTGTGTCATGGTTAAACAAATATGTTTTGGCTATTAATAATGCTGCTGTGAACATCTGTGTACAAGTTTTTGTTTAGATGTATGTTTTCATTTCTTGTAATAAATACCTAGGAATAGAATTGCTGGGTTGTATGGTAACTCTGTTTAACCTTTTGAGGAACTGTCAGAGCCTCCAAAGCTGCCACACCGTTTTACATTTCCACTGTGGTGTACTGTATATGAAAATTTAAATTAAATATTTCTGCAGCTCTTTATCCAGTTCAATAGACATGTATTGAGTACATGTTCAATATATGTGAGGCACTGTATTATGTACTGAGAGGTAAGCAGAAATGTAAACTAATGCAAGCAGTAATTGTAAGGAGTACAATGACATTACATATGTATAAGATAAGTGTTATATGAACAAAGTATTGTGGAGCAAGAAGGTGATTAGTCCTGGGTATTGAAAAATGGGAAAACAGAAAAGTTGACCTTGGTTGTTTCAAATCACCTTTTGTATTAAGAAATTTCAATGATATGGATAAATATTATATTAGGTAAAAAAATAATTTCAAATTGTTTATATAGTATAAACAGAATCTAGTATAAATATAGTCTCAGCTATATTATAGAAGTAGAAAATGTAGGACACATACTAATTATTAATGACGGTATAGGTAGAATTATAGGTGACTTTTTCTTATGTAGCCTCCACCTTTCTACAAGAAACATTATAATACTTTTGTGTTCAGAAAAAGTATTTTAAAAAAAGTTAAAATATCAGAGACTAAAGTTCATTGTATCCCATTATAGAGAAATTATCTATGCTTAAAAAAAAAAGTATGGGAAAAGCCGGGACGGCTCAGCGGGTTGAGCGCTCGCTTTGAGGCCACGAGGACCGGGGATCGAATCCCGGCTCCGGCCCAGGCAGGACCCACATGCTGAACTGGGGAGTTTCCACGGTTCGGTCCTCTAACTGTCTCTGTCTCTGTCTCTCTCTCTATCTGTCAAAAGTAAAATAGAAATAAATATGCACTGAAGACAAAAAGATAATTTCTCTCTATAAATGTGAAAAGATAAAAAAAAAAAAGTACACTACCTTACAAATTACCTGGTTTCTTTTTTAAGTTTCATGCAGAAATTTATTTTGACCATGACTTACAAAGTTATGTCCTTGTGGATCAAGGCAGTCAAAATGGTACAGTTGTTAACGGAAAACAGATTCTTCAGGTGAGTGTATATGTATTAATTAATTGCATATTATTTTAAAAAACTGAACTGAAATTTTTTATTTCTAAAGACCATACTTATTATACATAACATTTGGTTTTGATCAGTGTTCAAGTTTAAATATGTTCTGTGGACAGGAGTTGCCAGAAAGGACTGAAAAAAGTATATCATAAGTGGATACTTGATTATTGAGTTTTGATTTCTAATTATGTATCTGTACCTTATTTTTAGAAATAAATTTAAAGTTATTCAGAGTAAATGTTCTTACAGCAACTTTAGAGGCCTTTCTTCTTTTGTGTTTTAAAAAAAAATTGTTTTAATGCAAATGTTGTTAAACTGGAAACTCCTTGAAGGCAGGGGCTATGCCTGTTCAGTTAACTCTTCTATCCCCAGCATGTAGAAAAGTGTTTGGCACTGGAAGGGAGGGGAGGAGGTCTTATTCTTAGTTCATAAGAATCAAGCATGACATAAAACATCAGGAAAGGGGGAAATAGATGCACTTATCCCTTTAACACTTCATCTTTTTGACTATGATTATTTGTTTGGGTAATAGATTGTATGAAGCTTGGGTTGGGTATTTCTTTGATAGGATTGGTCATGGAGTTAGGGAGATGGTGGATTTTGATAATATAAAAATTAGAAGTTGCTCAGTTCAGCTATCTTCTCCACTAATAGAACATTATGGTTCATCCTCAAGTTATGGAAGTGTGTGCATGTATTTTTGAGAACCATCTCAAGTATTTTTTGTTTATAATCAGACATTATTTATAGTAGATATAAAATAATCATGTAACTCCCTTGGATTTCTGTTTTGTAATTTTTCCCTTCAGCCTAAAACTAAATGTGACCCTTATGTACTTGAGCATGGAGATGAAGTGAAAATTGGAGAGACTGTGTTGTCCTTTCACATTCACCCTGGCAGTGACACCTGTGATGGCTGTGAACCAGGGCAGGTTAGAGCTCACCTTCGTCTTGATAAGAAAGATGAATCTTTTGGTATGTCAAACAATTACTATATATGGGAATAACTCTTTTAATTCACTAGAGTGTTCTAAAAAAGAATCATTTGGCTACCAGCTTCTTATCTAATTGATATAATGCTGTATTGAGATACATTTATATTTCAGTGAATATTATCAGATGAGACTAAGATGTGACATGCATTTGAAATTTGAGACCTAGGCTAGTAGATTATGATTGTAGTTGATTTTCCTGTGTAATGATTTAGCTGTGCTTTTACAGCATTGGGTTACTTTCTGAACAGGAGATAATCATTAGCTGTTTTTGTTAATCTAGTTTAGTAGGCATTTTAAGCAACACTGCATTGATAGCTAATTGTTACAATAAAGATTGGTTCCTTTTTAAAGATTTATTTATTTATTTATTTATTTTTTAAAAAGATTTTCACTTTTATATTCCACCTATAAGTGAGGTCATGTGTTTCCTGATTCTTTCAGTCTGACTTATTTCGCTTAATAAGATAGTCTCTAGGTCCATCCATGTGTGATGGAAGGGGAACTGATACTGAGTGATGGGCACATAATACGATGCATGAATGATGTGAGGTGGACTTGTACATCTGTAAACTGTCTAATTGTTACCAACCAAATTTAACAATAAATTAAAAAAAAAAAAAAAAAAAGATTTATTTTTGACAGAGAGAGAGAGAGAGAGAGAGAGATACAGAGACAGAGACAGAGAGAAGGGGGAGGGCCCAGAACAGTCTCCATAGTTGCACATCATAGGTTTTTCCACATAGTTTCATTCCACAGGTGGGTGGGGCTGCACAGGGCAGGAACTGGGCCAGGGTCTCACCCCGGTGAGAACTGAACTAGGGGCACTTCCCAGTTCAGCATGTGGGTCTGCACAGGCCGGGGTCGGGATTCGATCCTCGGTCCCCGGGGCTGCAAAGTGAGCGCTTAACCCACTGAGCCATCCCGGCTTCCCCAAGATTTATTTTTATAAATAAATTATTTGGCAGAGAGAGAAAGAGAGAGAGAGAGATACAGAGACAGAGAGAAGGGGGAGGGTCCAGAACAGTCTTCATAGTTGTACATCATTGGTTTTTCCACATAATTTCATTCCACAGGTGGGCAAGGGGCTGTGCCGGGTAGGAATTGGGCCGGGGTCTCACCCCGGTGAGAACTGAACTGGGGGTACTTTCCAGTTCAGCATATGGGTCCGCATGGGCTGGGGCCAGGATTCGATCCTTGGTTCCCAGGGCTGCAAAGTGAGCACTTAACCCACTGAGCCATCCCGGCTTCCCCAAGATTGGTTCCTTTTTAACATCTATTTACTGATATAAAAAAGTCATCTACAGTTTAACTTTGTCATATAATAATAACAGAAAATAATAGGCCAAGGCATTAAGAGTTATTGGTTGATATGTTCACTTTCCTACTTACAGTTTATGTTGCTATATCATCTGTGTGTATAATATTATTTTCTATAATAAATAGCACTGTAGGAGTTTGCTATGTTGGTTTAAGCCTACTCATCTAAGGCCTTTAAATTTAAATAGATACTTTGAACTAGTGAACTAATTTTTTTCACATCAGTTTTTCCCTAAATACCAACTCTGCATGGTCTTGTGTTTTTTGTTTTTGTTTTCTAATACTAGGTTGTGAAAATAAATATGGCACATTAGACAATAACATGAATCTTAGGTTTTGTGATTTTTCTTTTGCAAATGGCTATGTTCCTTTGGAAAATTTATAATATTTCTGCATTTGGGACTCTATTACAGTAATCATATAAAAAAATTAAGATGTTTGATATTTCTATGTTTTGGTATGTTTAGTAATGATACTGTAATATTTCTATAATCTTTGGATTTTGATTTATTATCCAAATAAATTTATCAAAATGCTGAAAGGACATTATCACAACCCAAGGTTCTTTTATATTAATATTTATTTGAACTTTTGATCAACCTACTGATGGCACACTACTGCTATTAATTTGTTTTTTATTATTAAATACGAGTATTAATTTTACATAAAATCTTACCAGATTTAGTGAGTTTATCTTTTTAAACCAAACTCACTTTTTCCTTTTAGTTGGTCCAAACCTAAGCAAGGAGGAAAAAGAGTTGGAAAGGAGAAAAGAATTAAAGAAAATCCGAGTAAAATATGGTTTACAGGTGAGGATGTTAAATATTGTTACATGTGTTAAATTGCTTTACCTGTTTTTAGTGGAAATTCCTACTTCATTTTATATATAAAAGAGTTATTTAGAATGATTTGGAGACTTACTGTGTAATTTCTTTTAGTTGTTGAGGTTGAAGTAGAAAAATGATTATAATACCCTACATCTAAATAGTCATTTCTGGTTTTTAAAAACTTGCATTAAAATGTTACCGTTGAAAAACATCATTGGAGGACTAATACTGCTTGATTTCAAGACTTACTATAAACTATAGTAATTAAGACAGTATTGTATTAGCATAAATAAGTCAATGGAAATGAATAATGAGTCCAGAAATAGACCCATACAGATAAGACAGGTGTGTGTGTGTGTGTGTGTGATTTCAACAAAGGTATGAAGGCAATTTGGTAGAGAAGGGATGGTCTTTTTCAACAAACAGTGCTGGAACTATTGGATCACTATATGTAAAAACAACAAAAAGAACTTTGATCCACACCTTATAACATATAAAAATGAACTCACAGTGGATCATAGATATGAATTTAAAACATAAAACTATAAAACTTTTAGAAACCTTTTTAAAAAAAGTTAAGCAAAGATTTTTTTTATATATTTAACAGCATAAAAGAACAGAATAATAAATTGTACTTCCTCCAAAACTTCTGTTGTTCCAAAGATAGTGTTAAGAGAATGAAAAGATAAACCACAGACTGGTAGAGGTGTTTGTAAATCATATGTCTGATGAAAATCTTACATCCTGTATCTAGAATATATAATGAATTCTCAAAACTCAGTGAGAAAACAACTCAATTAAAAAACTAGCAAAAGGTTTGAATAGACACTTCAAGCAGATGTACAGATGGCAAAATACCATGTGAAAGATGTTCAGTATTAGTAGTCATTAAGGAAGTGCAAGTTAAAACCAATTAAAAAGACTGACCATACCAAATATTATTGGTTGGCTTGTGAAGGAACTGGAACTCTCATCCATTGGTGGTGAGAATGTAAAATGGTGTGATTGCTTTGGAAAACAGTTTAGTAGTTTCTTTAAATGTTAAATAGACACCTACTATATGATTCACCATTCTGCTCCAAGAGAAATGAAAGCACATGTTCATGTAAAAATTGATAAATGTTCATGGTAGCTTTTTAAATTTTTTTTAAAGATTTACTATATTGTTTGAGAGAAGGTGAGAAAGGGGGAGAGAAAGAAGTAGGGAGGTCCCAGAGCAATCTCTGTAGTTGTACATCATTAGTTGTGACATGGTTTCATTCCACACAGCTGTTGTGGGGCCAAGCAGGGCGGAACTGACCTGGAAGCCTCCCTTACGGGAGGTGAGAACCTTCACCACTAAGCCATCCTGGTGGTTACTAGTTGCTCAGCGGTTTGCATATGGGTTTGTATGTGCTGGTGCTGGGATTCCATCCCCGGACCTTGTGGTTGCAAGGCAGGTGCTCAACCTGCTGAACTATCCCAGCATCCCAACAGCTTTTTTTCTAATAGTCAAAACTGGAAAATGGGGATGCTGGGATAGCTCAACAGGTTGAACATTTGCCTTGCACCCAACAAGGTCCAGAAATTAGATCCCAGACCTGCCCAAGCAAACCCATATGCTGAACTGGTGCAACTGGTAACCACTGGGATGGGTCAGTGGCAAAGGTGCTCACCTCCCCTGCAGAGGTTCCCAATTGGTTCCCACCCCACATGGCCCCACATCCACCTGTATGGAATGAAACCATGTCACAACTAATAGTGTACAACGATGGAGACTGCTCTGGGCCTTCCCCCTTCTCTCTCTCTATCTGTGTGTTTGTCTCTCTGACCTTCTCTCAAACAATAAAATAAATCTTAAAAAATTAGGAAAAAAATTGTGTTTATCATGAATGGATAAACAAACTATGATATGGCTATATAGTCCAAAACTATTTAGCAATTAAAAAAATAAAAACCTACCTTTTTTAGCTATTGATAAACAGACTTCAGTATGGATGCATCTCAATTATGCTGAGTGAAAGAAGCCAGACAAAAAGAGTACATAGTATATACTTCTATTTATATAAAATTCTAATTTTAGTATAAGTGCTGCCAAAGTGAGCACAATATATAAAATTCTAGGAAAGCAAACTAACATATGACAGAAAGATTAGTTTGCCTGAATACAGGAGAGGAAGGATGCACAGGGAGGGTCTGGAGAGATGGATTACAATGAAGGACAAGATACTTTTGTGGGAGATGTATGTGTTTATTATCTCGTTTGTGTTGATAATTTCGTAGGTGTATATGTATCTCAAAAGTGTCTAATTACACTTTTCTTTTTAGATTTTTACTGTTTTTCGCAGAGAGAGAGAGACAGAGAGAAGTGGGAGGGCCCAGAGTAGTCTCCATAGTGGCATGTCATTAGTTTTCTACATAGCTTTCATTCCACAGGTGGGCATGGGGCTGTGCAGGATAGGAACTGGATGGGTGCCTCCCACACGGGAGGCACACCTGGGGTGGGAGCAGAACTAGGGGCCTCCCACATAGGAGTCTAGCCCTGGTGAGAACTGAACTTGGGGCATACCCCAGTTCAACACACGGATCTGCACAGGCCAGGGCTGAGATTCGGTCCTTGGACCCCGGGGCTGCAAGTAAGCGCTCAACCCACTGAGCCATCCCGGCATCCCCTAATTATACATTTTATGTGTAATTTATTGTGTGGTAATGTACCTCAATAAGGCTGTAAAAAATGTTATAATACCATTTAACCTTATAAGTAGACCAGGAAGGTAGTTAATATTTTTAGTTTATATTTGAGAAACTAAAGCTAAGGGTCACCCAGTTACTAAATGACAGAGCTAGATATAGAATCTAAGTCTTAAGTGTATTTGTCCAGTGCTTTTTACACTTCATGAAGATAGGAGAGAAGATGCTGCCAAAATAATACATATTCTGCAAAAAGGTATTTTTGTTGTTATTGTTGTACTAAAGGGAGAGAACTCATAATAGGAAAAAAAAAGTCAAAAGTTAATTTGGGAGAAAAATAGAGGATACATAAGAAGCAGATAAAATATTTTCTTAAAAATTTTAACTTCTTTTTGTTTTTTTTTTATTGCTAAATTTATTGGAGTGACATTGGTTGGTAACTCAATTTCTGTACCCTCTTCTTGGGGGAAAATACCTATTAGGGTTAGTGATTCTGTTTTTGTTCTCTGCTTGAATACACAATTAAGTGAAAAATTGTGGTACTTGCTTTGAATTGTTCTAGCAGCCCCTAACATCTCTGTGGATGACCGTCTATACTTTATATATATAAAGATCAGCAAGTGATAACAAAGGGGCTTCTCTGAAGCCCCAAACCGAATTGACTACCTTCTCTGTTGTGTCATGGCCGCATCTTACGTATACCTTTATTGCTGAACCAGTTACACTGTATCATATGCCAAAGATAATGTGTATCTGCCCTGCGGGATTATAAATTTCTTTGCATTCCATCACCTAGCATGGAGCTTAACACACTCTTTACTCAGTAAATATTTGTTGAGTGACTGTTTAATCATATACATAAATGAAAGCAAAAGTGTATTGCCAGAGTAAAAAAGTTCTTACTTTTTATCCATTTTTATAAAACTTTCTACATTCTTTCCAAGGCACACTAATCAAACTATTTTAGGTTCTTTGGTACTTTCAGTTCCTTAGAGAAAAGGAGAAATAGATTTTATTTCCAATTTCAGTGGTTTTACATACTTTTTTTGAATACTGGTAGTTCATATGAGAATATGAGTACACAGCATTAAGTCAAAATATACTATTTTTCACTATATCATTAATATCTTATGATTATATGTTTACAGTTTACATATGATTTAATATTCTACATAGTTTGTGTTTATACAACTTGGAATAATATAAACATGTTAAAGGGGATCAAATAAAGATAGCATATTCAATAACATAATTGTCTTAATTTACACATCATATAGCTTGTTTTAATTCATTCTTTAATAGAGACCACACTGAACCAACCATATTTGCTATTAATAAGTAAGGCAAATATACAGACATTACATTTTTCTTTATCAGCTTTGTTTTTTTCAACAAATATCTTGTTTATAAAGAATACAGACTATGAAGATGAAAAGGCATTGAAAAATCCAAAATATAAAGATAGAGCTGGGAAACGGAGGGAGCAGATTGGAAGTGAAGGAACTTTTCAAAGAGATGATGCTCCTGCATCTGTTCATTCGTAAGTATTAATTTTAATTGCTTGAAACATTTGTACTGTAATCATATTCATAAGGTAATTTGACTTACAGGGCTATATACCTTTAAAGGAATGGTTCAGAACAATATGAAAACTTTACATCTAATGTTTGAATTCCATTATTTCCTAGAAAAGTACTGAGCATATATGTGAGTACACGTACTCAAGCACACATATATAAGCATAGCTAATATTCTAGGCACTCAATTGAATGAGTATACTTTTATATACTAAGTTACACAATGTGATCATATTTTTGCATTCAGTCATAAGTTAGCTACATTTTTTTTTCTCAGAATATAAACTCCAGGTTTAGTTAAATTTTAAGTCTTATGTGACACAGACAACTCATTATAAAAGTTTGACTAAATATCATATTTTATTCATTCTAAGATACACTACTTGGTTAGAGTTTTACAATTACATATGCCCTCAAAATTTTTTAATGCTACATAAAATAATAGTGCATCTTACAGTTCATGGAATCAGATTTGATAAAATACAGTATTCTGAATTAGGTATACTAAGCAACATCGCAAATACTTTTTAAAGTTTAATAATTTTGAAATAATTATTGGAGAATATGAAGATTACATTAGCGTTAAATTAGAAGGCAGAAATAAAAAACGAAACACATTGGTATGAGATTGCTTGGTTAATTGTTATTGAAGAGATAATTTTACATACTTTGTAGAACTATAAAGACAATGTGATAGAACATAAAATTAAAATACCCTTAAATTATAAAGTATAAAATTATAGAACAAAATGCAAATAGTGAGTGAGAGGTTTTGTTTCATTTTATTTTAACTTTTTTATTGATGTATAACAATTATACAGAAAAGTACACCAATATAAGTATCAATATTAATGATACATTATACAGTTAACACACTGTAAAAATTGGTCAAAAAATAGAAAATTATTAATATCAGTAACCCCAGAAACCTACCATCCTAGTGTCCCCTCCTAGTCACTATTCTTTCTTATTCAGCAACAACAAATAAATTTCATTTATTTTTGAATTTTAAATTTAATAATTCAGTATTTATTTTGTGTGTATGTTATTTTGGTCCAACATTATTTTGTTAGGTTTATTACTTATTTATTTATTTATTATTTTTATTGTTTTTGACAGAGAGACAGAGACAGACAGAGAGAAGGGGGAGGGCCCAGAACAGTCTCCATAGTTGACAGCATTAGTTTTCCATATAGTTTCACTCCACAGGCGGGCACAGGGCTGTGCAGGGTAGAAACTGGGCCGGGAGCCTCCCACATAGGCCCCGGCAAGAACTGAACTGGGGGCACAGCCCAGTTCAGCATTTGGGTCCTCCTGCGCCAGAGCCAGGATTCGATCCTCAGTCTCCGGGCCTGCAAAGTGAGCGCTTAACCCACTGAGCCATCTAGCTTCCCCTTATTTTATCTTTATTGCTGTGTATTGGTCTCTTGTATGAATATGCTACAATTTATCCATTTTACCATTGATCTAGGATGTATCTGGGTTGTTTCCGATTTGTGGTTATTTGCTGCAAAAACATTCTTGTGTATGTTTTGTTACACCATGTACATGCTTTTCTGTTAAATAGTATATGTAGGATTAGAATCGACTTGTCTTCCAACTTTTTTTTCTCCTACTCTTGGTCATTTTATTTAATTTTTTTATTGATAAATTTATTAGGGTTACATTGGTTAGTGAAAATTACTTAGGTTCCAGGTGTGGTCTGTCTTCAACTTTATTAGACAGTGCCAAACAGTTAGTACTAAAGTAGTTATAACAATTATTTTTAATTCATTGATTTATTATAAATGTGACCTCTGCGGTCTTTGAGAAATCAACTATCCTCTTAATTTTCTTTAAAGTGAAATTACCGATAGCAACAAAGGCCGGAAGATGTTAGAGAAAATGGGCTGGAAAAAAGGAGAGGGCCTAGGGAAAGATGGTGGAGGAATGAAAACTCCGGTAAGACATGTGTTTTCTTTCAATCTTTATTCTTGCAGCAGGTAGATTTACTGTGCACCTAATATATCCCAGGCATTGCCTTAAAGTACTAGGAGTATGGCATCAATCAAAAGCAGACATGGTTAGTGCCTTTGTGGCATGTATAATTACCAAATATATGTATATATGTGCATTGTTTTATTTTGTTTTTAATGTTTTTAGGAAGCCACTTAGAGTTTTTTCTTTCATTGAAGCTAGGATAGTGAATGTTATTTCCTGAGCCAAAGGTTCTTCTGTGTTAGTTGTATTTAAGTACTTCCTTATTCCTGGTACTAAGCATTGCGGGAACAGTCACAGTGTTAGTTTACAAACAAGCAGATTCTATATTAGCCAGAAAATCTGTTTTGGATTCAAGAATCAGAGCATGTAACAAGCAATAGAGAGATTAGTATTCAAAAAATGATACAGTGATTTAATTCTGCAGTCCCATGGTTCATCAGAGTTTGGATGATCTTTCAAGAAAACCTTAGAAGATAACATGACTAAAGAACACTCTTGATAATTACTTGGTGCCTAAAGAAATAATGAATGGATCACAATTAATTTAATGTAAAGTTCCCCATTTTATTGAAATACAGTGGGAAGAACATGGATTTTATTTTATTATTACTTTTTATTTATTTATTTATTTTTTATTGTTTTTGACAGAAAGAGAGAGAGAGAGAGAGATACAGAGACAGAGAGAGAACTGAACTGGGGGAACTCCCCAGTTCAGCATATGGATCCGCACGGGCTGGGATTCGATCCTCCGTGCTCGGTGCTGCAAAGTGAGCGCTTAACCCACTGAGCCATCCCGGCTTCCCCAGAACATGGATTTTATAGTCAGATCTAGATGAGAATATATGCTCTGTCACTATCTGTGGGCCTTAGGGCAAGTTTGGATTTCAGTTTTCATACATAAAAATGGGAATAATAATAACTGGTTTTCAGGGATGCCATGACGATAAAGCCCCTACCTAGCACACATTAGGCACTTAGTAATTGGTAGCTTTTAATGATTCTCAAAATAATGAGAAGTTCTTTCCCACTTTTATGAAAATAAACAATAGAGTTCTTTTTATGACTCTTAATGTTTAACTGCCTGTTGACTTATTTAGGTGAGCCCAGGACAGTGGGTTTAAATAAATCTGTTGCCTTTACTTTTGGTTAGAGTGGGATCAGATTCTATAGCATTTCCGTGAAATTTGGTGATTGCTATTTAAGGGGCACTCTGTTTTTTTGTAGAGTCAGCTATACTTATTGACAGGCAAGACAATGTAGAAAAATGTGTTTTAAGTTCCATATGTAATCATGTATGTATTCCTGTATGTATTTGATGCATTTGACAGGTTTTTCTTTTGCATCAGTCTTTTCTAAAGCAAATAATTATAGTTAAAGTACCAAATTGGACATAGCAGATTTCAGTGTGCTTTGACTGTACAGTAAGTCCTTTGCTCAATTTTTGGTAACAGATCCAGCTTCAACTTCGGCGAACACATGCTGGCTTGGGGACAGGCATTCCATCCTCAATTGAAGATGTTCACCTTCTCCAAAACAAGAGCAAAAAGAACTGGGAGAAAGCACGAGAGAGGTTTGCTGAAAACTTCCCAGAAACTAAACCTCAAAAAGATGCACCAGGGACCTTGCCTTGGGTCAAAGGGACTGTAGAGTGAAGGTCAATCATACAACACAATTCAAGCTTTTTTTTAAAAAAAGGAGTCTGGAACTCTTATTTTATTGCAGAACTTTTCCTTCCAAAAGTGGCATGAGGGAACCGTGTCACACTTGATCCCCTCATGATTCAGAAGTGTATAATAAAATGTGGTTTGCAGCTTTTAAAAAACATTTTTTAAAACGAATAGTGACTGAGTCCCGTTATTTGTTGAGTGGATTAAAGTTCACAGGGCATGGAGGAGCTTATCAAACTTTGTTATATTATCTTGTCATTTACAAGATAAAATAACCCATATGGGTAACTAGCCATATAGGCAAAATTCATATACCCACTAATGACTTAAATGTACATTTGTCCTTGTCTCCATGTATTCCTTATTGTGAGGTGTGCAGCAGAAAAGCATCAAAAGTTTATAAAAACAATTCTGACTATATGCATCCTTGTTTATGCCCTTTAGAACTTAGATCAAAAAATGTTGAGAAAACATGGGTAGTGGTGCATAAGTTTTATTACCCTTTAAATAACAAATAATATTGAAGAACTAATTAACAGGTGACATGTTGTAGAAAATTAGTCTTTAATTGTTTTCTTCTGTGAAGAATCTGTTGACTTGTACTATATATTAAGAATTTACATTTGGTTTGTTTCATAGCTGAAATATTTAGATAAGAACAATTGAGTACAGTGTTGAAATATTCAGTGTGCTGGCATTTACAGTTTTGATTAATCCCATTGCTGGCAATGGAATTGTGCCAGAGAAACATGATTTTTACTGCAGACAGATTACCTAGCCAAGGCCTCAAACTCAAAATATTTATTGAAAATGTCCTCAAATGCAATAAAAACATTATAACATCAAAAAGAGTGATTCATTGAGCCAGTGGTTTGCACATACTGGTCTGCTTTGAACTCATGACCACCTAGAATTTTACTCTTTAAATTGGCAGAGCAGTAACGAAAGGATAACCTCAAATCCTGGAGAACTGCAGTGCAGCCTTCTGAATGCAGGTGTCACTGCGCTCTGCCAGTTATCACTGTTCTGTTCTTCTCTGTTTAACTTTGCTCTCAGCTTTTTGCTGGGAGATTAATGCTGGAACTGACGCTCTTCTGGCAGTAAATATAAGCTATAGCTCCCTCACCTACTATAAAGAAATATCGTCAAGATTTAAATAGGAAAGGGAAACTCTGGAAAAAATTATACAGTAAGGAAGATAATTTAAAAAGAAAGGCTACCTGTTGGAATTTCTAATCAAATGACACAGGGTACTTGAAAAGAAAAGGAAAGGGGGAAAAAAATACATTTATTACTAAAGATGAACCATCTGATCAAATTGTCAAGTCCCTATACGCCTAAGCTTGATAATCAGAGGTCCTAGAACTCCAAATCTGGATAGAGTATTTTTTTGTACCCTTCCTGGCCCTAATGCATGTATATATGTATATGTTAGACTTAGAGGCAACAGAAATTTCCTGCGTTATTTTCTCCAAAATAGAAAAAATTACTTATCTAAATATAGTTTTGGTACTGGTGCCCTGTATACATGTAACAATATAGGACTCCCTAAGTAGACTTTGCTTCTGATAGATCTTACTAGTTGGGGTAGTACACAACTGTCTATGTAATATTTCCCATTTTTATTATTGGATTGCAGAAAACTTTTTTCATTTTTTTTTAAGAAAACGGGAACTTGAAAATGGTGATAAAAATGGAAATATATGTGATATTTGCATTATTAAAGCCCTTTGCAAATCTAAAGTGTCAGGGTTACGCACTATATACTTATTAAAGCACTGAATCATGTCTGGGTCTATTTCCAATTGTGAAATAAGAATAACATTTATCTCACATTCTATTCTTGAATAGGAGATAAAACGTATATAAAAACACCTGGTAAACTGTAAAATTATTACATATGTAAGCTTCTCTTCGTTTAGAAGCATAGATGTGAATTATGTGCAGTTGGGTTATACATGAAATTGTTTATGTCTAATATTTTAAATTCTAGTTTATTCACACAGTATAAATTTATTAATTTAATAGCCTTTAAGTGTTTGTTTTAGGTGGAGCTACAAGTTGTTGAGTTTGAGAAATCTAACATCTTATACTTTTACCAGAATATGAGTAGCTGGCAGAATTGCGAACAGGAGAAACTGTCAACACTAGAATAAAATAACAGAAATTGTTTTCTAGAATTAAATAGCTAGGAACTCTTTTTCTCAAAAAGAAAGTAGTTCTTTTTTCTGCTTTTAAAACAATTTTTACTTCTGATTTTAGTTGTGAACTTAAGTAATGGGTCACCTAAATCAAATACTTTCCAACTTTTCACGTAAAAATTATTTCTTATTTTGGTACATTTTCAAATTGTAGGCAAAAGAAGATAAAAATCTCAAACAAGGTAAAGTAAGAGGTATCAGAGATTTTGTATTCTACAAAGGCCATCCCCTTGGCAGGGACCCAACATGTAAAGGTGTTCTCAGCAACAGTTGAAAGTATTTTCTCTATCATCTTATTCTAAATGTGCTTCTTATTTTGGGGGGCATCAGTTATGTCTCTCTTCTGAAGACTTTGAAGTTGGAAATACATTTGGATTCTTTAAAATGAGTTGGTGTTCATGTGCATGTGTATGTGTGTTAACCCAGGCTTTCTCTCTGCCCTTCTGCTTTATTATTGTTAGTGTTGGCTTATAGCTTTGTGGTTGCAAAATGACTTTTGGAACTCCAGTCATTACATTTATGTCCAAAACAGAAAGAAGGGGAAAGAGCATGTTAGTTCCTCTTTTGTTAGGAAAGCAAAAGATTACTCAGAAGCTTTCATAGGTGACTTCTCCTTAGGGTCTAGCCAGAACCTAACACATGACTACCCATAACTACAAGGGAAAAGGTGGGCGACAGGATGCTCAGTTGACTTAAGCCAAGTATAAACCATCACCTGGGGCTGAACATGCTGCTGTTGGAACAGAATCAAGGTTCAGTGAGCAAAGCGAAAGAGGGACAGGGGATATAAATGAGCAGGTAACTATCTGCCATATTATCCAACTGTGCATCAGTGGGGATGGAGGGGGTGGTTAAATTGTGATATAGTCCTGCCATGTCATAACTTTGTAGCCCTTCAAATGAGTAAAATAGAACTTTACCCTGCTATTAAAGAATATCCTTACTACATTGCTGATTTTAAAAAACATAAAAAAGTATGTGCAACATAATCTCATTTTTATTAAAAAAATAAAAGGATACTGGTTGAATTTTTAATTACTCAAGGAGTGAACAGACTTTCACTTCTTATTTTTTATTCCTATATTTGAACTTTAAAGCAGGTATTAGCTAACTATGTGCTGTACACTTTTACAGTAGGTTAGGAATATAACACCAGGAAATGGAGATGCCTTCAGGGCTCAACCCCAGGTACTTTGGTTACCCTCATATGCCCAGTTTCAGTTACCATCTATACCCATGACTTCCAGGTGGTTTTCGCCAGGATCTATACCTGACTTAGTCACTGTAACCTTATTTAAGATTGAACCCATAGTTTTCTCTAAACTTGTCTCTTCCAGTTTACTCTCAGCTGGTGTAAATCAGAACCTAGAAGTCAGCCTCTATTTCACTGTCACCACCTTCTCTCCCCTTCCCCTCAGTTTCTAATATAGGAAATCAATTCTCTGTCTTCACTCACTTGGACTGCTCCAGTCATCTAACCTGTCTCCCTGCAGTCACTCCATTCTCCCTCCAGTGCATCCACACTGCAGACAGAGTCTTCACAACTCCTATCCCATCATCTGTTTAAATCCTCCAATGGGTTCCCATTACTCTGAGAGCAGAAAACAAAGTCCTAGCCCATAAGACCCTGCCTGGCCCAGCCAGTGCTCACTTTTGCAGCCTTTTCTTGTATGTCTACCATTTATTCTGCAGGCTCTGGCATGTTATCCTTTTTTCAGTTCTTCAAACATGCCATGTCCTCTCAGCCCAGGGCTGCTTATATTTTGTCTGGAATGCCCTTCCTCCACCCTTTTAGCTACTTAACTCTGACATATTCTTTAGATCTGTGCTAGGTGATTCTTCTTCAGTGATGCCTCCTTTGTCCCCTACTTGCCTTTGATAAATTTTCTTGAAAATTCATATTCCATTTAAACTACTCATTTTGGTTCATAGTTATATTAATTAATGTGACTAGTATGATATTTGTCTTCCTAGATTCTTAAGTGCCATGTGGGCAAGACCTTGGTTTTTCTCACTACTGCATTCCTAGTGCCTAGCACTGGGCCTGGGTTGTACAACATTCACAGGCATAGAAGTGAAAGAGCAAGATGGGTTTGGGGAACTGCAAGTGGCTTGATACAGATGGAATTTTAGGTGGCTGAGGAAACATGGAAGGAACTGAGGATTAAAGCAGTGGCTTTCAAACCATTCTGACCATAATCCATACTAAGAAATGTAGTTTATATCATAGCTTAGTATGTGAGGGTCTGTGTGCATATATAACAGGTTTTATATAACTATACTTAGCCATTAGTTCATGTAATGCACTGTTATTTTTTTCCCCAAGTCACTGATTCCAACCACTAAATTGATTTTATAATCCACTAATGGGTTGTGTGAAAAACATTGCTCTAAAGCAGGCACGTCCAACCTGCAGCCCAGGATGGCTTTGAATGAGGCCCAACACAAATTCTTAAAACAGTATGAAATTTTTTTGTGACCATTTTTTAGCTTATCAGCTATGTTAGTGTTAGAGTATTTTATGTGTGGCCCAAGACAATTCTTCCAGTGTGGCCCAGGGGAGCTAAATGGTTGGACACCACTGCTCTAAAGCACGGTTTTGAAACTGACAGAACGTCCTATGGCATTGCCTTAAGGGCTGCAGCTGTGTATGTGTGCATGTGTTTAATGAGGATAAGTGATTAGGATGCCAAACTTTTGACTCCAGTTCTCATGGCGTTAGGTCTTCATTCATGTGGTTTTCATTTCAAGCGTCCAAATAGATTACATATGAAGAAAAGTTTTCACTGTTTACCTACAGCCATTCGAGCATATTGTGTCAAGAAATTTGGATTTTATCTTTTTAACTGTGAGGCATTCCCTGAAGGATGTTAAGCAGGGAAGGGCCCTCATTAGATTGCTTTCTAGCAGAATAGCTGGCTGGCTGAAGAGAGGTCGAGTGGAGGCTGGCAGACCTTGAGGGCTTGTTCCATCTATCAGATGTTTATTGAGAACCCACCAAGTGCTGTGCAGACCCTTGAAGGCAGGGGCCTGGTTTGTCTTATTGCTGTGTCTTCAGTACCTACCATTGGTTGGAGGCTTAGGAGGTATGAGTGCTGGTTGTTGGGATGGGTGGAACACACATTTGTGGTATGTCAGGCACTGTGCTAGGCACTTAACATATTCTTTATTCCTGATAGGATTTTATGAATTAGAAAACAGGCTCAGAGAGGTTTTTTGTTTTTTATTTTGCTCAGGGTCAGAAAGCCCGTGTGATGGAGTGGCAGACCTGGAGTTTAAATCTTAATTCTTTTCATCCCAGAGGTACAGTTAAGAGCACAGGCTAGAGTCTGACTGACCTGGGTTCAAATTTTTGATCTGCCAGTCCTGAGATGAGTGATGTTTAAAACTTTATTTAAACATCAAATAAATGTTGTATCTTAATGTCTTCATGGGGTTGTTGGGAAATTTAACTGAGATAATAAGGCCTATGTGGCACTGAACAGTGT
This sequence comes from Craseonycteris thonglongyai, assembly GCA_004027555.1. NCBI lineage: Eukaryota > Metazoa > Chordata > Mammalia > Chiroptera > Craseonycteridae > Craseonycteris > Craseonycteris thonglongyai. The sequence continues at coordinate 25,510 of PVKE010015317.1, forward strand.
GTCCAGAGTATAGTAAGCCCGACATATTAGCAGTTACTAGTATTATGCCATGCTACCAATACCAAGGGTATGGTTGTAGGAGAATCCTGGAGCGGAGATGGTGGTTATTGAAGCCAGGGAGGTTGAGGGATGAAGTGAGTTAAGTGGATGGGCCATCTTCATTCTTCCAGATGGTGATAGCAGAATGGTATGGACAAGAAGACTTGAGTTAGGAGCTGGATTTTGAAAAAATGAATATTGGGGAAGCTGGGATGGTTCAGTGGGTTAAGTGCTCGCTTTGCAGCCTCGGAGCCCGAGGATCCAGTCACAGGCCCAGGCCAGGTGGGCCCATATGCTGAACTGGGGAGTCCCCCCGGTGCAGTTCTTGCCAGGGCCTATGCGGGAGGTTCCCGGCCCAGTTCCTGCCCTGCGCAGCCCAGTGCCCTCTTGTGGAGTGAAACTATATGGAAAACTAATGCTGTCAACTATGGAGACTGCTCTGGGCCCTTCCCCTTCTCTCTCTCTGTCTCTCTGTCAAAAACAAAAATAAAACCTTAAAAAAAAAAAAAATTGGAGAATGATCAGGGAATGGTAATGAGAAAGACTGCGAAAAGGCAGAAAGGGGTTGGTGGCCCTCGTCATTTTCAAAGAAGGGCTGGATTCTGTGTGACTTTGGCAGAGGAGCATCTGGAGAAAGATAGGAAGGTCTAGCAGGCCCACCTTGGTTCTCAATACCCTGTGGGATCAGGGGAGCTGCAAGGAGAAGTCCAAGAACTAGATTTCAGATACTCTTATATGAAGGTCTTACATTCATTCAGTAGATAGCCATGAGGCACTATATACAGTCTGGGCACAATTCTAAGCAAGCACTTGGAACACAGCAATAAAGAAACTAGATAAGGCTCCCTGCATTCTTGGGGCTTATACTTATTTTCTAGATAGTACTTGGTAGAATGTAAAGGCAAAATAGTCACATGAAGACCCTGATTCTCTAAAAGTATTAATCCAAAATAATTTTTATTCATGTAAAAGTTTTTTCAAAAGCCAAAGTTCTTAGGGTGGAGGGGGAAAGAGCAATTTGGATTTTTTGTTGTTTTTTAATGTTTTCAGATTTGTCTTCAAACCAGACCTTTTTAAGGGAAATCTTATAAACTCTGCGTTCAGAAAAATGTTAGTCATGTTTTTGAGGGTTTTGGATATGTGGACAACAGTAAAACCTTACTGAAGCCCTCATTTAATTATATATTTCCTCTAATTACCTGAGAATAATAGTAACTCTGCCTGCTCAGACATTCGGGTTTTGTGGCTCTAAATAGATTATTGAAGTATAGAAGAAAAAAAAAAAAGGCAACATGGATCAGGTCACTGGGATTGGAGTCGAAGACATGTAGATCTAAAAGTCCCCAGAGGATGAAGAGCAGACACGCTTGGGGAAGTTAATATATATGGGGCAAACTGTCTTCTGCCTGCTAAGAATGACTTTCAGAAATTCTTCAGCAAAAAGCTAGCTAGCTTCATCTGTGAAATGCCATGGTATTTCATTGTCCATAAAGCAAAAGACAGGGAGAAGTTGATGGAGTATTGTTAAATATATTTTAGCATGTGACAATGTGTTACTTAACTTCCAATTACTAGTAGATTTCAGAGGCCAGGAAGGTTGCCAGCTCATTCATCTGATCATTACTTACCTTGACCAAAGGCTCAGGAGACTATATACTGAAATAATAGAGCTTTTATTAACATTTAATGCTTTTCCTGAAAGCCTTCATTTTAGTACTATGAAATCAGATTTCAGAGAATATCATAATTAAGATTTTCATAAAAAGAAACATTTAAAACTATTTAAATATGTAATGACTCCCAATGCTATCTGAATTCATTCATATCATAAACCTACTAAAATGGGCTTTAACCTCTACTATGACTATGCTACCTTTACTTAACCTCAATATACAACACTATCAAGGCCAATTTATGAACCATGCAAAAATAATTATCATCGCTTTATTATAATCACCTTATTATCCAGAAAAAATCTGGTTAATCATGTACCATATTCATCAGACTGGGTTCTGAATAATTCTCAGCATCCCAATTCCAGCTGTCCACCTTGCTAATTCATTGCTCTGAGGCAGCACCTGGGTGCTGCTCTTACAAGTCCAAGTACATAAATTAGGGAAGCCCTGCCTGATACAGGTGAGGTGTGTCAGTGTCACCCATCCGTAGTGACAACTCAGTGAGCAGACTGCCACAGCCAGAGAGGAAGGAGCAGTCCCCAGCACGCACCTGTGCCCTCGCCAGTCCCACCGCTTAGCTGGCATCGAGATGCCAGCTCCACCAGCTGGTCCCCAAAGCTTGTGCTTTGCCAGGAGCCAGCAGAGCGAGCACTCAAGGCCAGGAGGTGGAGTGTGTGGACGAGGCTAGAACCATGTAAGCCATCATAGCCACTATCTCCTGATGGTGGACAAGCCACGCAGGGCCTCATTTTTCTGTCATATGATGGAGTTGGACTCGACAAAGGCTAAATTTCTTTCTAGGCTTTTCTGGAAGTGGGGGTTATGTCAGCCCTTGTGTTGGAGGTCTTGTATTTTAAGGAAGGTGAATGCTGATGGTGAAGATTCTTCATTTGCAAAATGTAAGTAATTTCTTATAATAAAAGTAGTTCATGTTTGGTATTAAAAAATTACAACAATGTAATAGTGTATAAAGCAGAAAGTACAGTCTCTTCCCTTATACATAATTCCCAAAACCAGTGCTCAGTCATCAATCAGGCTAACTGTTCTCCCTAGCCCTGAACAGACTGTTTGGGCTCCCATTAGTCATCTTTCCTGAGGGAACAATTAAGCTTCTAAAAGTAAATCTTTGCTTATTTTAATGGTTCTAACAATTGGTGAATCAGATTAACATTTGTGAAAGTGTTTTTCTTCTAAAATATGTAAGTTACATGAAAAATTAGATGTCAGTACTAAAGAAAAATAACATACTATTATTAATGTAAAAATTTTAAAAGACAGAAGAAAATACATTAAAATGTTACTAGCACTTTACCAAGGTGTCAGGACTGTGGGGGATTGTTTTCCTGTTCTTCACAGATTGGGGCATTGTGTTTGTGTTACTTGTGTAATGAAAAAATAGTTTTAAGAAAAGCATTCCTGACAATGACATGCTGGAGTAGTTGACTGGATTCAAACCAACCCAATAACTGACATTAAATCTTTTTATTGACTAAGCAGCTTAAAAAATTATTACTGCAATTTCTTTATAGGATATTTTTTTCTGTTATGAATTCTCAGAATTAAAGATAAGTGAATAGTTATATTAATAAATGAGGAAACTATCTTGTAAAAATCTTAAAACATATTGAGTGGGTTTGGTGACTCAAATATTAAGCAGCTATTATGCAAGGCATTGCTGGAATAGGTGGATGAGTGAACTCCATTCCTAACCCCAAGGTCTCAGGGTCTGGCAAGAGTTGAGACAGGAACTCACATAGCCATATGCTTGATATCTTTAAATGAGGAACCAAGGAAAGCTTCATGCAGGTCGTTAAATTTGGGCATGGCCTTAGACAAATGAGTGGAGTTTTAATACTAGGAGATAGAAGGGAATTTTCTAAGTGGAGGGAAGAGAAACATGAGTCGCCAAGACCAGGGTATTTCAGGAACAAGGAGTCCAATTTGGAGGGGACAACTAAGACTAGTGTCAGGGTGGGGGGATTGGATGTAAGGCCACAGAAGTCTAAGTTTGATTATATTAATAGAAGCTTGTAGGTAGGGGGCTTTTGAGTAGGAAAAATGATATCAACTTTGGCACCGGACAATTCTTTTGGCCAAGTTGAGTGTCAGGGTACAGTGGGGGCAAAGATGGGAAGATGAACCCCAGATGAGTGATAAATGGGGCCTGAACTTGACAGATGGCATCTGTAGGAAGACAGGTGTGATATTTTGTAGAAACAGATCCAGATTAGGGGCCTAGGAATTCAGTGACATTGGAGTTCAAGTCTCACTCTGCCCCTGATCCTGTCTCTTCCTCTACAAAATGGGAATAAAAGCACTTAAGTCATGGGGTTGTTGTGTGGTAGGCAGTTGTTCTTGTAAAGGGTTTACCTCAGCCCTGTACATAGTGAATGCTTAATGCATGTTAATGGCATTGATAGTCCTACCTGGAATTAAGAGTTAGAAAGGAAACAGGTGTCAGCCAGGTGACTAAATAACAAGGGAGCCAGTACAGCAGCTAGAAGACTGGCATCTGGAGGTAGAGATTGGATTTGTATCTCAACTCTTTATTTACTAGTTGTGATCTTATACAGGCGACTTAACTGCTATGTCAGTTTCCTTAGCTGTAAAACATGCATAGTATTAATATCTGTCTGTGGAGCTGCTGAGAATAAAGTGAGATGACTTCTTTGACCAGAAGTGAGGACTGTGGAGACAGGTGGGGAAGGAAGCATCCTTCCTAGCAATGAAGGATGAGGTCGTTTTGCTAATAAGGAGGCAGGTGTGAGGCAGAAAGTGGGGACACTGACCAAGACTTTCACTGGGTTTGAAAGGAGGATGATGGCTGAGATGAGATAGGGTGCACTCAGTACTGAGGTGCAAGCTGGGGAAGGGAGTAAACAGAGGGTTTCTCTGGATTGTTCTAAGGCACTAGAGTGAGGTGACCAGATTTTAACATTGGTAAAGCGGGACACCATTGACCGAGGGGGAGGGGGTTCTTGATTAAAAATTTGGTCTATTTCCCGCCGTTTCCTAGCTTGTGCATTCTTTCCAAAAATCGGGACTTTTTTAAAACGCCATGGGACGCGGGACAAATTGTTAAAAATTGGGACTGTCCCGCCAAAAGCGGGACGTCTGGTCACCTTACACTAGAGATGAGTAAAACTCTTTTGAGTAAAATGATTTATCCTCATTTCTATGGGCCCTCCACCCTGGGTTGTCCTGGCTGGTGTACAGGCACATGGTGTAGTAGTCTTTGGTGTGTAAGGCAGCTTCTGTCCTTTCAGAGTCACCAGGTACAGGCTCCTAGTGATCTTGACTCAAGGGGCTGCTGGAGCTATCATTTCAAAGGCAGTAGGAGGAAAACGGTTCCCTGCACGGATGCCCATTAAAAGCCAACAGCAAAGTAGGCCGCTGGAACTTGCACTCCCAGGCATCCCAGGTGACCGCAGAGTGGAAGTGATTTCTGGTTTTCCTCTGGCTTCCGAAGTTTCAAGGCCCCCGCAATGAAGACTCTGACTCAACAGGAGGCAGGGCCTGAGATTCAGCCCCCAGGTGAGGCTGAAGACGCTGGTCAGCGGACCACACCTGCAGTAGCGGCCAAAACCTACAGAAGGACTTTCGTGATAACGCAGCCGTCCCTCTCCCCCTCGGGCTCCTCTTTTAGCGGAGCCTGCAGCGGAGCAGCGGCCAAGGCCAAGGCGTCTTCACGGCGGATAACTTCCCGCAGCCGCGCCTGCAGCGCCTCCCTCGCGGCCTGCAGCTCCCGCCGCGCCAGGGCCGCCGCGCGCTCCTCCTCCTGCAGGGCCCTGCGCCTCCGCTCCAGGGCGCGCTCGCCCTGCTCCACGGCCGCCTCGCGCCGCGCCAGCTCGCGCTCGCGCAGGCTCCCCCGCACAGCCAGCGCGCCCATCTGCTCCAGCAGGCGCGCCCAGTCGCCTTCGGCGGCCTCGGCGGAGCCGGGCGTGGCCGGCGGCGAGCGGCCGGCGGCGGTCTTCTCCAGCTCCCGCCCGTGCACGCTCTTCAGGTGCCTCCAAAGCGCCGGGGTGCAAGCGTGGAAGCCCGGGCCCCGGCTCACCTGCTCCCCGCACAGTCGGCAGGTGGCCCAGTGGCCCGACGCCTGTCCCGGGCGTGCGGGCGCCAGGTGAAAGTACCCCCAGGCCTCGGAGTATGGCGCCCCCAGGCGGCCGGGAGGCGCCTGCGCCAGGCCCGGAAACGAGCCGCCCTGGGTCTCACCATTGTCAGGCCCACGGGTCTCTTCCATGGTCACTACCAGCTCATCGCTCCTCATCCTCTCTGCAGCGTCTGCATACCGAGGTGAACAGAGGTAAGAACAAAAACAAAATTTTATACACATAGGTACACACTCAAACACAACTTCTATGACTGTAGTTAGCCTGTGAAGAAACCATGCCTCCCTTTTTTACAGATAAAAACATCCTCTGGTTAATTATTAATCCTAAATAATACTATGGTTTATTTTTCAGTATTATTAACTGTTGATTCCTCAGGGGGAAAAAACGTTAAAAACATATAGCCCTCTTTTCTTAAGTAGGAATTATCTTAGAAGTCAAATGGGCCCCTAGCTAACAGGTACTTAAAGCTTCTTAAATGGAAAGCACTAGGTATGTACTCATAAGTGCTGTAAGTATATATTAATTTAAAATTTTTTATTTTTCAATTACAGTTGAATACAATATATTAACTTCAGATGTGCAATATAGTGATGAGACATTTATATAACTTTGAAAATGATCACCCTGATAAATCTAGTACCAACCTAACATCATACATAGTTATTACGACACTACTGACTATATTTCCTATGTGGTACTTTACATCACTGTGACTATTTTTTTTTTTTTTTTTTTTTATCTTTTCACATTTATAGAGAGAAATTATCTTTTTGTCTTCAGTGCATAGTTATTTCTATTTTACTTTTTGACAGATAGAGAGAGAGACAGAGACAGAGACAGTTAGAGAACCAAACTGTGGGAACTCCCCAGCTCAGCACGTGGGTCCTGCCTGGGCCGGAGCCGGGACTCGATCCCCGGTCCTCATGGCCTCAAAGCGAGCGCTCAACCCGCTGAGCCGTCCCGGCTTTCCCCTGTGACTATTTTTATAAATGGCAATTTGTACTTCTTAACCCCTTCATATTTTACCTCCAATACCCACAAACCCCCTCCCATCTGGCAACAATCAATTTGTTCTCTGTACCTGAGTTTGTTTCTGTTTCGTTAGTTTGTTTTCTAGATTCCACATATAAGTGAAATCATATGGTATTTGTCTTTCTCTGTTTAACTTATTTCATTTAGCATAATACTCTAGGTCCATCCATGTTGTCAGGAATGGCAACATTTCATCTTTCACGGCTGAATAATATTCCACCATATATTCATATTATGTACCATCTCTTCATTTTCCATTTGTCCATCGATGGACACTTACATTGCTTCCATATCCCAGCTATTATAAATAATACTGCAGATGGGTGTGTGTATCTTTTCAAATCAGTGTTTTGGATTTCTTTGGATAAATACCTGAAGTGGAATTGCTGGGTCATATAGTAATCCTACTTTTAATATTTTGAAGAACCTCCACACTATTTCCCATAGTAGCTGCACCAATTTGCAATTCCTTTTGTGGTTCCACGTAAAACCAACAGTGCATGAGGGTTTCCTTTTCTCCATATCCTTGCCAACACCTGTTGTCTGTTAATTTATTGGTGAAAGCCATTCTGACAGGTATAAGGTGATAATCTCATTGTGGTTTTAATTTGTCTGATGATTAGTAATGTTGAGCATCTTTTCATATGTCTATTGGCCATCTGTATGTCTTCTTTGGAGAAATGTCTATTCAGATCCTATGCCCATTTTAATGCAATTGTTTGTTTTTTTGGTGTTAAGTTGTATGAATTCCTTACATCTTTTTTTTTTTTTTTTATAAAATTTTTTTTGAATTTTATTGTTTTTGACAGAGAGAGAGATACAGAGACACAGAGAGAACTGAACTGGGGGCACTCCCCAGTTCAGCACATGGGTCCGCCCTGGCCGGGGCTCGATCCTGGGTCCCTGGCGCTGCAAAGTGAGCGCTTAACCCACTGAGCCATCCTGGCTTCCCCCCCTTATATCTTTTTGATATTAACCCCTTATCAGATTATCATTGGCAAGCATCTTCTCCCATTCTTAGATTGTCTTTTCATTTTGTTGATGGCTTCCTTCGCTCTGCAAAACCTTTTTAGTTTTTTTTTTTTTATCTTTTCACATTTATTTTATAGAGAGAAATTATCTTTTTGTCTTCAGTACATATTTATTTCTATTTTACTTTTTGACAGATAGAGAGAGAGACAGAGACAGAGACAGTTAGAGAACCGAACTGTGGGAACTCCCCAGTTCAGCACGTGGGTCCTGCCTGGGCCGGAGCCGGGATTCGATCCTCGGTCCTC